>CM046362.1:23237945-23248267 GCA_025413025.1 Ficus hispida | reverse complement strand
TTCCTGCATCTACATCAGGGATTATCAACACAGGTGCACTTGTCAACCTCCTCTTAAGCTCTTGAAATTCTTCTCACATTTCTGAGTCCATTCGAATTTATTTTCCTTGCGGGTAAGAGCGGTGAGGGGTGTAGCGATCTTGGAAAATCCTCCACGAACCTTCGGTAGTAGCCAGCTAGTCCAAGGAAACTTCTTATTTCCGTAACATTCTTGGGTGCGGCCATGCACTAACGCCTCTACCTTAGCAGGGTCCACTGAAATTCCTTCATTGCTGAAACCAGTTTAGTTGCTGAATTTCGAGATTGCCCATAGAAATTGAACTCCTCCACTTTCGTACGGATTGAATGTTACACAGCGCTTCCGGCAGTCGATCTTGGCATTGTATTTGCCTAAGAAGTCCATTCCTAAGATCACATCGAAATCCTGCAGCTTGATCGCAATGAGATTTACGAATAATTCTCGGCCACAGATAGTCACGGAAGCATTTAGTATCAAAAATTGGACCACAAAATCTCTCCGGACGGCAAAAGAGGTTTTGAAGGGTTGGTCTAAACTATCCACACTTTTCCTAACTTCTGGGCGAACTTCAGGGATACAAATGAGTGAGTAGCTCCAGAATCAAACAAGGCGATAGCATCATAAGTGGCGATAGAGATCTGACCTGTCACCACGTGTGAAGTTCCAGCTTCAGCATCACCTCTGGTGTAAGCATATATCCTGGCTTGAGGTTCAGAGCCTCTAATCTGCCTTGGGTGATTAAGGGTCCTTCAAGCCTAGTTTTGGACAGCATGCAACTGACTGTTCGCATTCCTGTTCGGGTATGGAGGATTCTGGCCTTGGTTAATCAGATGGCAATTCTTTGCATAATGCCCTTCCTTGCCACACAAATAACAGGCATTCGACCCCATTCTACAGATTCCCGGGTGTTTTCTTCCACACTTGGCACATGCCGGGTAGTCAGTGTTATTACCTCGTTTCCTCTATTATTCCTCTTTTGAGGGTAATTCTTTTGTTGTCCCTGACCCGAGAAATTTCCCTTTCTCTTGTTCCTCCCAAACTGTTTGGAACCTTGGGCAGGGTTACTGACTTGTCCTTTCGGGGGCGTTTCAAAGTTTTGGCGGGGCTGCGTCGGCTTTACCACGGCTTTTTCATCCCTCTTTGCCCTGAAGATCTGAGCCCTTGCTTCCTTGTCCTAGTTTATCCAGTATTCGGCTCTTATCGCACGACTCACGCAGTCGGATACCAGGGTAGGTGGGCTACTGCCAGCGCTAACTTGCTTGGCGATATCTGTCTAGAACATCTTCATCATTCTTCTAACTTTTTCTGTTTCGTTGGGAACCAGTTCCGGACACAACCGGGCCAACTGTTCAAACTTCTTGACAGCCTCCATTACTGTCATTGATCCCTGTTTCAAACTGGCAAACTCATCCTGCTGGGCTGCCAGAATTTCCCTATTGTAGTACATGGTGCGGAACTCTGTCACAAAATCTTGCCAGCCCATAGCGGTAACATCTCGCCGCATCTGAACAGTCATCCACCAGTGTCTGGCGTCTTTCTTGAGGGCGAAGGAAGCACAGAGAACCTTTTCCTGCTCCGATAGCATCATGAAGTCCAGGATGACTTGGACATCAATCAACCAATTATCCGCAGCTATCGGATCCATTAATCCCTCAAATTCAGGTGCCTTCATCCTCCTGAATCTCTCATATAATAAATCTTCACGTACTGGCAGTAAGTTTACTGGAACTCCAGCAGGTGCTACCGGAATCTCAACGTTCCGTAGATCTTCTTGTTGTACTTCCGATGGGACTCCTGGTACCGGAGGCACCCTGTTCTGCTGAATAGGAACCTCATCAGCCCGAGGTCTCTGGTTCATCTGAATTAACTGCTCTCGCAGTCTATTTGTCTCTTGCTACTGTTCCAGCAGCTGCCGTTGCAAGTTTGCAACAATGGTTGCGAGATCCAGCTCGGGCGGATTTTCAGGCACTGCTCGGCGTGTACGAACCATTTTCTCGATCCTATTAAAACATAAGAAAATATATTATCATACCAGAAATATCCCTTCTTCATACATTTATCGTCATACATAACATAATTCTTCATATCATAACTTATTCATCGTATCATGGCAAATAACAACTCGTAACATGCCTTTCATCATCATATCATAATAATTCATAATTAAACTTTCTTTTTGTATTCTTACAAAAAGTACATTATATTCACAATCTTGTAAATACATTTTGATACGATTTCTGTACATATAGGGCCAAAATTTCGGATGGAAGTGTCTAACACTTTGCCATCATACATCAGTACAAGCCTATCATCCAAAAATATAAGCTAGTACATATCAGTCGTAAAATAAAAATATATACAGAGTCAGCCTAATCTACATGCTCGTCCGTAACTACTGAGGGCGCGTCGGAGTCTGCATCGTCATCTCCATCATGGAATGGAAACTCCTCAGGGTCCTCATCAAAATCCTCCTCCTGCCAGTCCTCAGGCTCAAACTCTGGCCCGGGCTCCATATCCTCCTCATCGTCCGCGAATCAGTCCTCATGCTCTGGCTCCGGCTCCATGTCCTCCTCCTCATCGCTAGAAATATCGATGATCGGGGGTCTACTGGCGGATCCTCTGGGGCGACAAAAACATCCTCAGGACCGACATCATCACCGGCCACATCAGCCTCGGCGTCCTGGGGCGGCACCGCCTGTACTGGCTCAGCTGGAATCGGATCCTCGGGAAAGACTGTGTGATGACTGACTTTCTTACAAATTATGATTTTCTTGTTTCTCAAGGAATCAAAATTTGTATTATGTGTTAGCATATGTTTTGCCTAATCAAAATTAGGATTTATGTTTGAATGAATTCTGGTCAAAGTATTGGCCAGAATGATCTGAGCTACGATAGAAATTTATGATTTTATGTTGGTCAACGTTTGACCAAAATAGTCAAAGTTTGACCAAAAAGTCAACATATGATGGTTCTGTGGTATAACAGGCAGTATAGAGATTATACTGCGAAAAACCATCAATTACGGATAAATAAGTAAGTTTAAGGTACGGGATTATGTTAGAAAAATCAAGCACAATTTTTAGAGCAATAAGGACTAATGAGCTTTAAGTTATAAGAAAAACCTAAACACAGTCCATTTTTATGCAATAAATTTTGGACTGCAGTTTAATAGACAGTATTATTTTTATTGAAAAACAGTATTTGTTATATATGTATTAGTATGAAAAGAGACTACTTTTAAGATTTAAAGCCAAACAAAGTCCTAAGTATTGGACACCTTGTCCAATAGGAATTTAGCAAAATTTTGAATATTTGGAAATTTGGGAAAGTATTCCAAGAACATTCATTGAACTTTATCTCTACATTATGGCCGGCCACCTCATAGGGGTTATCTAGCAAATAAAATTTTTTAAGGGTTTGGTGAGCAATTTAAGGATTAAAAATAATTCTAGAAACAAAATTATTTTACACCTATAAATAGGTGTCTTTGGTGGAAATTTTTTAGCATTTTATTCCAAAAACCCACCCAAACTCTTGCCATTTCTCGCCTCCCTTTCTCTGCCCACAGCTGAACCTTAAGTCAGCAAAAACCCAAAGAGTGGCCGAAAAATTTAGTGAAGGACAGCAACCAAACCCATTTCGGAAACCAAGCTAGCAAATCCCTCTTCGGTTTGGAGGTAATCTCTTAACCTCCTAAACCTCTAAATTCTGTTTTTCAAGCTGTTTACAATGTATTTCCAGCTGATGTTGTAAGAGCTTAAGCTCATTTAATTATGTCCTTTTATTGCTTAAGTTGCCTAGAATGTGCTTGATTTATGTTTAGCATGTTTATGCTTTATTTTGGTGCTTGAATTGTGATGTATGCTCTAGAAATGTGTAGATGTTATATGTGACCACTAGGTGTATGATGTATGTCCCCATAGGCTTATGTTCTGTGTTTAATGGCTGATTATGGTATTGAAAGATTGTATGCTAAACTAGGGTTCAAGAAAACCCTATAGAAACTTAGAAAACCCAAGTTTGGTGAACTTCACCAAATGGGTTTGATAAAATAATTGAATGTATGAGATTGAATGAATGGGTGTGAGGACGTTATATTACGCGCTGCATGCTTGACGTAGGCTCACGGCTGTGACCGTTTGAGGTAGGGTGTGCGTAAAATTACGTGAGAGCGAACCGAAACCAAAAACTGCCAGTTCGGGTGAAAACTGGGCAGTGAATTGGAAACGGTATTTTGAGGCCTTTAGAGGCCGAATTTGAGAAAACTCAAAACTGAAAAGTTGTAGGAAATTGAAAATTCTAGGGGCAGCGTGACAGTTTTTGAAAATAAGGCTCCAAAGGCCTTCGTTTTTACCAAAACCCGTGCCCAGACTGCCCAGACCTATATGCACGGCCAGGCAGTTTCAACGAAGAAAAAGCATGAGTTAAGTTCAGAACTGGGTTTTTGTCAAAACATAAAGTTGTAGAGTTTTTCAGTATCTAAAACTTTCATGAAGAAAAGTTTTCCAAAATCCAAACAGATTTTAAAGTAAAACTGAATCAGTAGAGCAAGCTCTGATTCAGAAATTTGAAACAATACATGCACAGGAAATTCTTGCACATGCACTGCCAAATTAACTGTTTTTACCAAATTTCTGCAAAACCAACACAGTTTTATTTAAAAGCAGTTTTAAATGATTAATTAAACTCAGTTTAGCAAGAAATAAATTTATTAAGCAAATTAAGCAAGGTAAGCCAATTGGTAACCTATTATAATCATATAGGTTACCTAATTTTAATTGGGCCTAGTTATTTAAGAACAAAGGTTGTATGTTGGGCCTTAGGTCCAAGTTTATACAAGGTAACCTTTAAGGATACCACCTTAATTATTGGGCCTTATAAGCCCAACAGGCTTTGTAAATTTTCACCCAAGATGGGCCTACATTAAGGTTACTCATAGTAACCTAATAGTGTACCCATATCAAGATCATTGGGCCTTAAGCCCAAAGTTTATTAAGTAATCAAACAGAATACTGTTTGATTTCCATTAGGGCTTATGCCCTAAGGTTACACTTAGTAACCAATAAGGATTATTATTAAGCTTATAAGGGGGACATATATCTATGGTCACGGATGAATGTTGGTTCGGGTACCAACATTTAATAAAGTAAGTTAAAGTAAGATAGGATGATTCTTATCTTACTTCCCTTTTTGGAAACAGGAGGTAACCTTTTGAGGTAACCTATCGGAACGATACGTCCCAGGATATAGCAAAACCTGTAAGTACAACTCCGCCTACAGCATAGGCAAATGGTTTTATGAGTTTGCATGTTTTTAAAATATCATGCATTTATGTGTTATGTATGATGTATGTTTATTATGATGTATGTTTATTATTGTGACATCATGAGGCATGTTCACAAATAATAAATCATATGGTAAGAAGAAGATTATGTTTTTAAGAAAGAAATGTTTTAAGAAAAGGTTTTTAAGTATGGTGTGTCGTACCGACCTGCTCTAGGTCAGGTTTGGTTCATGGTTTGAGTTGGACTGGGCTGGCCGCCCCAACCACTCCATGACTGCGCGCCACGGTACGTACACTTATAAGGGGCCCAAAACTATGAAAGCAAAAATGAAAGCATAATTGGTTCATGCATTGCTTTATTAAGTTGTTTTTGCGGGTTCAAGGTTGTACTTGCTGAGCGAAAGCTCACAACTTACGTTTATGCTGTAGGTAAGCTTCCTACTGGCAATTCTTGTACAAGACGGGGAAGCTTGGCAGGGCTGTCTGTGAAACGTGGGAATGGAGACTGCTACGCGTTTTGAAATATATATGTATGCTTTGTTTAGTACAAAGTTATTTTAAGATTACGATACTTTTGATAAGTAAATATTAGTTAAGTACAAGTTATTTTACGTCACTATAGTTTTGAAAAGTAAATACTAAATAAGTATTGTGTAAATAAGTAAGTAGTAAAGTTTTTACTCAAATGGTTTTAAAAAAGAAAAGAAAAAAAAAAAAATATGTACGTTATTTCCGCATAAGTAAGTATGTATGTTATTCTAGTATGTATGATAAATATGGTAACGGCCTACATAAGAACGGGTCGTTATAGTATGTTAGTTAATATGTAAGATAAGTAACTGTAACGGCCTACGTAAGGGCGGGTCGTTACAGAGTTGGTATCAGAGCGGGATCCTGCCTTCCAGTTTCACAGTCTGCCTGCCAGCGCCACCGTCATTGTAAGTAAGAGTTATTTTTTTTAGTACATAGATAAGTAATTATTATGCGCTCGTAAATTGATAGATTCGATTATCGAGATACGAGTATGGATGAGGATCGAGATGCCGCTACGGCATTCCACAAGATGAAGCCCTATATTTTTGATGGGACTCAGCAGACGATATCGCTACAGGATGGCTTTTCGATATGGAGGTGATTTTTAGGGTATGCCATATCGAAGCCCATCTTCAGGTTTTATTAGCAGTAGATGTTTGATGGGAGAGGTTAGAGCCTGGTGGATGGCGCAGGGGGACCAGGCTATACACGGGACACCATGGGCAGATTTTCGTGCCCGTATGACAGCACGATATGGACCTCCACCTGATGAGGGGGCCAATGCGCCATACCGCGACCCGGCTATTTACGGCGACATGAATAGGAGGCGATATCTCAACTTCGCCGCAGAATGGCATGCTTATCCGGATGAGACCATGGGCCACTATTGCCGTAGATTCCGCGAGGCAATGTTGCCCTATATCCTCAGGAGCTCGTGGATCCACAGTGGCGAGCGTTACAGCTTATCAGGGACGGACTACCTCCGGCAGTTAAGTTTTATGTCCCCGCTCCGGTTGTGGGAATATCCTTGGAGGACATGATAGATGCTATTATAGAGGCTGAGGTAATAGCATATATGGTACAAGAGGCCAACCCAGTGGATGTTTACCATGTCGATCCGGTCGACGACGCCGGCATTCCAGAGCCTGTTTTTGAGGAAGTTCCAGCTATGCCTGAGGATCCAATTTCGGCGGTCCCACTTCAGCAGATACCTCCGCAAGAGGCGGAAGCAGGACCGGATGATGATGGTATGGATCCTGCGGAGGCTCCGGATAACCCAGGGGACAATGCCGAAGATCCTCCAGTAATCCTCATTGAGAGTGATGATGAGGAACAAGAAGTGTGGGAAGAATGGGATGATTTTGAGGATATAGAAGAGGAGTTAGATGATCCCGAGGAGCAGGAGGAAGATCCGGAGGAAATGCTATTCGACGACGAGGATCGAGATGTATTTTCCGACGCGATGACCGAGTAGATAGTTTTAGAACTAACTCCGACTTTTTGTTCTTTTGACGTTAGGGTTGTATATAGGATAGGAATGATGGTTAAGTGGTAGACACTTCCATCCTATTTTGACTGTGTATATAGTAAAAATGATGTATTTTTTAAAAATGTATAAAACGATATATTTTATATGAAACGAGTATCATGATAATTATGATGTCATGATAAACAGTTTCCATGATAAGTATACGATAAGTTTATAATAAGTTTATGATATGATACGTTATGAAGAAATCATGAAGGATTTCTGCATAATGTTTTATGATTATGCTATGAAGAAATCCCGAAGGATTTCTATATGATAAGATTAAGTATGATATGATGATGTGTTTTTATAGGAAATAAATGAAAGGAAAGATTTTCGGAGAATAACAAAATCTTTTCTTGAAATGTATTAGGAGTGATAAGATGGTGCGTACGCGAAAGCAAGCTAACCAGAACGCGCAAGAGCCAGATCTTGCGAACGTTGTAGCCACGTTGCAACAGCAATTGCTACAACAACAGCAAGAAACAAATCGGCTACGTGAGCAGATAGGCCGATTGAACCAGATGCCTAATGCGAACGAAATTCCACCTCAGGATAACCCTGCACCCCGGTAGTGCCCCAAGTACCGGAGGTTCGTCAGGAGGTTCCGCGGAATTTCGGAGTTCCGTTAGCACCCTTAGGGATGCAGCAACCCACCAGTAGTTCGGGAAGATTACTGTACGAGCGTTTCAGGCGGATGAAAGCGCCTGAGTTTGAGGGTCTTACGGACCCAATAGAAGCTGATAACTGGCTTATGGACATCCAAGTTATCTTGGATTTCATGGGACTCACCGAGCAGGAGAAAGTGCTCTGTGCATCATTTGCACTGAAAAAGGATGCTAGGCATTGGTGGATAACAGTGCAAATGCGTAGGAATGTTGCGGCCATGAGTTGGCAAGATTTTGTAGCTGAGTTCAAGGCGATGTACTACAACCGGGAGATCCTTGCCGCACAGCAGGACGAGTTTAATAGTCTAAAGCAAGGATCAATGTCAGTTATGGAAGCTGTTAAGAAGTTTGAACAGCTAGGCCGCCTATGTCCTGAACTCATACCGACCGAAACAGAAAAAGTAAGGCGAATGATGAAGATGTTTCGGACGGATATAGCTAAACAAGTGAGTGCGGGAAGCAGCCCTCCTACCCTTGTCTGACTGCATTAGTCGGGCAATTAGGGCTGAGTATTGGATTAATCAAGATAAGGAGGCGAGGGCGCAGATATTTAAGGCTAAGAAAGAGGAGAAGGCTACGGAGAAGCAACTGCAGCCTAGGCAGAATCAGGACGCATATGCAAGGGGCCAGACGAGTAATGCGCCCAGCATGCTAAGCAGTTTGGAAAGAACAAGAGGAAGGGAAATGCTGCTGGCCAGGGACAGCAAAGAAATTACCCTCAGAAGAGCAGTAACCGAGGAATGAGGGTAATAATAATAACTTCCCAGTGTGCGCTCAATGCGGGAAGAAGCACCTGGGAATATGTAGATTGGGGACCAATGCTTGCTACCTTTGTGGCAAGGAAGGTCATTATGCGAGGAATTGTAACCTCAACAACCAGAATCAGAACCAGAACCCCCAGTATCTGCAAAGGAATGCGAGCAGTCAACTGCATGCAATGCCAGTCAAAATCGAGGACACTTCGTACGAACCAAGGAGGATAGAGGCTCCTGAACCCCAAGCTAGGATTTACGCCTACACAAAAGGGGATGCCGAGGCTGGAACTTCTCACGTAGTAACAAATTAGATTTTTATTTTTTTTTACACCGCTCATAACGCTATCACCGTTTTTGATCCTGGTGCTACTCATTCCATTGTATCGATAGAGTTGCCCAGAAATTAGGATTAGGAGTTAGTAGTTTAAAGTAATTTATAAGAATATTTCTTCGATTGTAAGAAAATTTTCTGTATGACTACTGAATATGAAGTGCTTCAATAGTCATTTGTAACAGAAAATTTGTATGTGGATCTCGTTGCGAGCAAGCTTCAAGATTTTTATGTGATTCTAAGACGGATTTCCTAGGCAAGTACAACGCTAAGATAAATGGCCGCAAGCGTTGTGTTATGTTTAGTTTGCATGATGAGGAGGAATTCAACTTTTACGGCCAGTCCCGTAACTCCTCAAGTAGGTTAGTATCGGCACTGAACGCGTGGAAAATGTTGGCTAACGGATGCCAAGGATACTTAGCCAACATGATGGACAAGGAGAAAGAGGTGGAACTGAAGCCGGAAGATGTTCCCATTATCAGGGAATATGTGGATGTCTTTCCAAAAGAATTGCCTGAACTTCCTCCCGAGCAGGAAATTTCTTTTGAGATAGACTTATTGCCCGGAGCTACCCCGGTATCCAAAGCGCCTTATCGCATGGCCCCGGCTGAACTCCTAGAATCCATTAAGTTGCATCAAGGAAAGAAATCCTTTTTGCAAAAAGGCACAACTTTCGATGAAAAGAATAAGGAATTTAAGACCTCTAAGTATGAGGTAATTTATTTCAAGGAAGGGATTTGTGTTCTTAACTTTGAATTCCTTAAGAAATGGATTATGTTGAAAGTGCATTAATGCCATACACGTACATCCGGAGTTTCCAAGATATACAAGGATATTAAGGAGAATTTGGGTGGCAAATATGAAGAATGAGACCACAAATTCGTGACAAGATGCCTAACTTGTCAGAAAGTTAAGGCTAAATACCGCCATCTAGGTGGAGACATTCAGAAAAATTGAGCTCCCATAATGGGAATGGGAACAAACAACGATGGATTTAGTAGTATGATTGCCAGGGTTGTAAGTGGGAAGGATACGATTTGGGTTATTATCGATAGAATAACCAAATCAGCCCACTTTATTGCCATCAAAGCCACTTTTTCGGCAGAAAGGCTTACCGAAATTTATGTATTTCAGATTGTTAGGTTATATGAAGTGCCAAAAATCGATCATTTCGGATTGTGGTGGATGTTTGAACTCTCAATTG
>CM046362.1:23205701-23237845 GCA_025413025.1 Ficus hispida | reverse complement strand
TAATTGGTTACCTAAGTAACCCTAACCGGTTAAATCTTTAACTTAGGTTTTAAAAACAAACTTATTTCTTTAGAAAAGAATTCTTAGGTTTTGGTTTAAAAATCCTTTTGTTCAATCTTTAAAAAAACTGAAAACCTTAAAAGGAGTCGTATAAAATTATTGACTATTGGAGACTGCCTTTGGAACAGTTCTCAATGTCAATTTTGCAGTGTAATTACAAAAAATATGCATTTTCTGTGTTAACTTTGTAAATCCTGTACAGGATTTCCATAATTCCTGTACAGTTCTCCGAAATTCATTTTCATCTTAAAATCCAGACTGAATCTGTAAAACTTGTCTTCATGAAAGTTGTAAACATTTAAAAACTCTACAACTTTTATGTTTTGGGTAAAACCCAGTTTCTGGCGTTTTCGTGGTCAGAACCCCTGAGGAACTTGTCCTGGCCGTGCTCGGGTCTGGGCACCTTAGGCACGGGTTTTGGTAAAAACCGAGGCCATTGGAGCCTCATTTACAAAACTGTCTGTGCTGTCCTCTAGGAAAAACTCTACTTAAAAACTTTTATGTTTTGAGTTTCCCCTGATTCGGCCTCTAGAAGCCTCAAAAACTGTTTTTCCCGAAACTGGCCAATTTTACCCGAGTTGGTAGTTTTCGGTTTAAAATTTTGTTTACGTCCTAAAACGTTCACCCTACCTCAACCGAACTCAGCGGGAGCCTAGAAAGTGGTCATGCAGCGTTTTCTAACGTCCAATATTCAACATGCAAATCAAATTTAGCATCAAACATAATGTACATAAACCCTAACCAATTCACAAACATCTAGCATGCAAAAATCATAACCACCAAACCATAAATCCTAACCATAACAAGCACATAGCCTATAATCTTAATTTAGGGCAGAAAATTAAAGTGAGCTTATGCTCATTACAACACATACTTAAATACATTTAAATTTCTCCAATTGAAATTTAAATGAAAGCTTAAGAACTTGGAATTTTACCTCACCTTGGATCCGAATTTTTGGATTGGCTCTTGGCTCCCCTTTTTCCCTCTCCAACAGCCGGTCCCTTGGCCAACTTGTGCACCAAATGCTCAAGTGCTCTTAAATGATGTTCTAAGTGGAAACCAACACTCAAAACTCTAAATCCCCTTTGGATTCAACTTTTTTTCTCTTGCTTTTCTCTTGCCCCACACAACCGGCCCTTGGCCTAGAATTGGGTTCCAATTTTTTTCAAACTTCCTTGCTTGCTCTCTAAGGTAAAACCGACTATCCCTAGGCTTAAAACACACTTGGTTTTTGCAAAATTTCCTTCCTTTCACTCTTGTTGAAGTTCGGATTTGGTGGAGGAAAATTTGGCCAAAGTTTGGTTGCTTTTCTCTAATTTTTCTTTGAATTATGGCACCCCTATTTATAGAGGTTGAAACTTCTTGAAATTGCACACTTTAGTCCTCAAAAAAATCAGAAATTGGACTTAGGGGGGGGGCATGTGGCCGGCCATTGCATGGCTAATGCCAACCAAATACTTTCCAATTTTTTTTTAAATGACATAATGATGTCATAATCCAAAAGGTGAATGAGGTAAGCCATTCTAAGGTTTGTTTGGCTCTTTACCTTGTTATGCAGTCCATTATTGTTTTAACACAGGTATTTCTAATACTGGATTCACTTATGCACAGTATTAGTTTACCGAACGGCAGTCCAAAATTTATCTGTGTGAAAACAAACTGTATAAAAATTTCCTTATTTCTTAAAACCCTTTTTGCCCTTTAATTCTACTTAATGTGCTTGTCTTTCTATGGTGGTTTTAAGTTCTAAACATATCATTTTATCAGTAAAAACGGCATATTCAGTATAATTCTATACTGCGGCGATTTTACTCGTACCGTCTTTTCTTCAACTTTTTGGGGTCAATCTTTGGCTTTCTCGTCCACCATTGACTTTCTTGTCGACAGGTGACTTTCTTGCCGAGATTTGACTCCCGTGGTCAACAGTTGACTTTTTGGTCAACCGTCGACGTTTTGGTCAAACTTTGACCAACATACATTTTTGGCCATTTTCATTCCTTTTTACCTAAAAGGACGTTTTCTTGTCCTAGAAATTATTTTTTGAGTCTTTTAAAGTCATAAAAACTCACAAATCATTATAAAACCCTTAACCGGGCTTTTTCATTAATATTCTTAAGGTACAAGTTGAATTTTTTGTACAAAGAATCATAATCGTTAAATAACTAGGTATTACATAACCATTCAATCTAATTTGATGGAATCCATTAAGTCTCACCAAGAAAAGGATTCTTTTTTGTTGAAAACTCAGCTTTTTGGCGGTAAAAGCAATGAGTTTAGAACTGCTGCAGATGGTGTCATCTACTTCAAGGAGAGGATCTGTGTTCCCAACTTCGAAGTCTTGAAGGATCAGATTTTGTTGGAAGCACATATGACGCCATACTCAGTACATCCAGGAGCTTCCAAGATGTACAAAGACCTCCGAGAAAGTTTCTGGTGGCCCAATATGAAGAATAAGTTAGCAGAATATGTGTCGAAATGCCTAACTTGTCAAAAAGTTAAGGCTGAACATCGACATCCGGGCGGAGAACTGCAGAAGATAGAGCTTCCTGAGTGGAAATGGGAGCAGATTACTATGGATTTCGTAGTAGGACTACCCAGGACAACAAGTGGGAATGACATGATTTGGGTGATTGTTGATAGATTAACCAAATCGGCTCACTTTATTGCGATTAAGGCCACCTTTTCTGTGGAAAAATTAGCTGAAATTTATGTATCCCAGATTGTCAGATTTCATGGAGTGCCAAAATCGATCATCTCAGACCGTGATGGACGTTTCACTTCTCGATTTTGGACTAGTGTTCACAACGTCATGGGGTCGAAATTAAAGTTCAGTACGGCATTTCACCCCCAAACTGACGGTCAATCAGAACGAACCATCCAGACATTGGAAGATATGCTAAGGTCTTGTGTGCTGGATTTCAAAGGAAACTGGGATCAGAAGCTGCCATTGATAGAATTTTCATATAATAACAGTTATCATGCTTCAATTGGTATGGCTCCATTTGAAGCATTATATGGAAGAAAATGTCGATCTCCTATCCACTGGCAGGAAGTTGGACAGAAACAGCTACAAACCACAGATTTTATCAAAAAGACCTCTGAGGATATTCAGAAGATCAGACAGAGGCTCGACATAGCTTTTAGCAGACAGAAAAGTTATGCCGACAAACGTAGGAGACCTTTGGAATTCCAAGTGGGCGATGCAGTTTTCATCAAGATTACTCCTATGAAAGGAGTAATGCGCTTTGGAAAGAAAGGGAAGCTTAGCCCAAGATATACGGGGCCATTTGAAATCCTTGAAAGGATTGGAAAGTAGCCTATAAGCTTGCCCTACCACCTAACTTAGCTTCGATGCATAATGTTTTCCATGTATCGATGCTAAAGAAGTATATATTCGACTCATCCCATGTGCTTAGTCAAGAACCAGTAGAAGTTCACACGGACTTAACTTATGAAGAAAACCTGTTCAAATACTGGATTGGGAAGAGAAGGTCTTAAGAAATAGAACCATTCCCATGGTTAAAGTGTTATGGCGAAACCACAGGGTTGAAGAAGCAACCTGGGAAGTGGAAGATGAGATGAGAAAGAACTATCCCAGCTTGTTCTAATTTTCGAGGACGAAAATTTTTAAGGGGGGTAGATTGTAATAACTAGAATTTTCAAAGTCACAATGTCTTGTATAGATATTGAATTGTACCATGAAGGTATTTATGAAAAAGCCCGGTTTGGGGTTTTTATTAAAATTTGAGAGTTCTTATATTCTTATAAGACTCAAAAATTATTGCTTAGTCAAGCATATGACCTTTTGAGTAAAAAGGTATAAAATGTAATGACCAGCTTGTTTACAAATTTTGATGTCTGTTGTGAACAATCAAAGTTTGTAATTAAGAAATGTTTATGTGTTATGTTTTATCAGTTAAAGTATTGAATTCTTGATTAAAGGATTCGATAAGTTATTTATGAAAGACCTTTTTGTAGTAAAAGGCAAATCTATGATATATAATTCTCTGTTAGTAGTTTCTAATAATAAGAGAACCCTAGACGCAGTTCAGATAAATTCTGAATTATGATCCAGTGCAAGTATACTGTTATCAGTTGAAAACAGTATCTGAATATGTATGCCAGTATGAACTGTGTTTAGGAGATAAGCCAAGTAAGGTTTTAAAAGAATGATAAATCTCACTTTGAAAATTGGTCACCCTTCAAGGACTAAAATGTAAATATTTTGTCCTTAGGGGCCAATATGTAATTTTAAGAAAAATGAATGGTTATGAATTTTAAGAAGTTAAGATAGTATTAAGTGATAGTTTAAGCAAGAATTGGAGACCAAAAGCTATCACCATAATCGGCCACTTTTCAGGGACTAAAGTGCAAATATTTTTGCCTTTAGGGGCCAAAGTGCAATTTTGAGAAAATTATGGTTCAATAGATAAATTTGTAAATTTATGGAACTATGGATTTTTCTAGTTAGATTTCCTAGTTCAAATTAGCTTATGATGATTTTTAAGATTTGGTCAACCTAGTTGGAAACCAAGGAATGAGGTTAAGTTTGATTGGTTCAAAAATTGACCAATCATTTGCTTATTTTTGTGCACAATGGGACCGGTCATTTTATGGGTTGTTGAGCTGATATTTTGCTCTTAAGAACCAATAGGCAAGGTATGAAAAATTTGAAGTTCATTAGAATTTGATACCACACAAGTTTAATCTTGCCAAGTAAGCAAAGTAGTTTTGCATACTAAGCTATGTTGCATTTTGCAACTTTCACACTTAACAAAGTGTGGCCGGCCACCACATGAGATTATTGAGTAAATATGTTACTCTTATCTGCAGCTTAGAGTTATCCATTGCTCAAAAGTTTTGAGAGTATGACAAGTGTTTGATGAAGCAAGCTTATAGCTTTGCTTGCTAAGCTTGTAATCAAGCTTGTAATGACACCTCTTGGCCGGCCATTACATGGATGAAACACATCAAATTTCTAGCTTTGATGACTAAGTGTTATTAGCCTTGATGAGTCATCTACGTAGTTTTCTTCTTTGGCAAGCCAAGGCTTGCAATTTTCAGCACCAAAACCGGCCAATGAAAGGAAGACACACCATGGCATGAACTAATCAAGTTTTGCCTCCTAGAATGGCTAAGACTTTGGCACATCATCACCTAATATTCAGCCAACTTGAAACCGTGCCACATAGCATGATAGCTTGGGTGAATAAGTCACCTTAGCTGTGCTTACTCAATGTTTAAGGCCAATGATGGCCGGCCAACACACAAGGGTGGTGTGCAAAATGAAGGTTATTGGAGGACCAATTAGCAAGGCAAGAACAAAAGTTTGTCTATAAATAATTAAGGGCAGAAGTTATAGGTTTCTTTTAGTCCATCTCTCAACCATCAAGTATATCTCCTACTCCTTTAAAGCCGAATAAAAAGTGAGAGTAAGCTGCAAACAGTTTCGGTTTGTGGTGTTGGTCTAGTGAGAAAGAAAAACCTCCAAAACCCTAAGCTAGAATTTGTTCTGTGAAGCTTGAGGTAAACTCTTTAACCTCTAGTTTTTATTCATGTTTTTGATAAGAAGATTATGAGTTTGATGTTATGTATAAGCATGAGTTTATAAAAATTAAATTCAAGTACTATGCTCTATGTGTAGTTGATAGTTTTCGGTTTCGATATGTTAGTTCGAAATAGAATGTTATGCAAGTTTAAGATTTTTGTTTTACAAAAATTATATGTGTAAGATCTGATTGTATGTTTATGAAATGTTTAGGTAACGCATGCATGTTTGAAATAGGCTCACGGGGAATCCGTTTGAGGTAGTGTGCACGTTAGATTACGTAAAACTCAACGAACCGAAAACTGCCAGTTTCGGGTCAAACTGGACAGTAATTTTAAAAGCGAATTTTGAGGCCCTTAGAGGCCGAATCATGAAAAATTTAAAACTACAAAGTTGTAGAGAAGGGAAAATCCTAGGGGCCAACGCGGACATTTTTTGAAATTAAGGCCTCTAAGACCTTCATTTTTATAAAAACCCGAGACCAAAATTTGAGTTAATAAAAATGGTCGACGAATTTTCAAAGGCAGAAACAAGCATGTTTAAGTCAGATTTGAGTTTTGAGTTAAAAACAGAAATTGGAGGAAACGTCAAGGTCTACAACTTTCATGAAGAAAATATTTTCAAATTCGAAACAGATTTGTTAGAAAAGAATCAAATTTAAAGATTAATTTCAAATATAGTTTGTTTTTAGAATTTTAGAATTTCAAAAGATAATAGGATTTTAAAGTTTATACTATGTTTTTGACATCCTTATGCTAAGATAAGTTGATAACTAGGGTTGTATGATACTATGATAGGATGATTCTCATCCTATGATTTTTCTGTGAAAACAGGAAAACCACTCGGTTAGGAAAAGCGCTAAATTTGAGAGTTAGAAACTGGTAAGTACAACTCCGTCTACAGCATAGACTTTCTGTTGTATACTTACCCAAGTATGATGAATGATCGCTATTAGAGGGCGATGTAAATGTATGCTAGATTTGTTTGATGCGAAGTTATGATTATTATGATGAGATCAAGCTTATGATTATTATGGTGATATCAAGCTTATGATTATTATGATGATATCAAGTTTATGATTATTGAGATAAGGCATGATGTTAAGATATAAGTATGACTTAAGTTTAGTGACATCACGAAGCATGTTCACTAACAAGATCAATTATGAGATCATGAAAAGCAAGTATGATGGCAGGCGAGCTTGCCGTGTCGTACCGACCCGCGTCAGGTCGGGTTGAGCTATAGCAAGAGTAAGCCCATAGAGCGCGCCCGGTACGTACACTTATGTTATGGGGCCCATAAACAAGATAAGTTAAGAATGCATATGATGGCATAATACGAGCATAATCGGTTCATGCATATATTATGCAATGCTATGATATGTTATGTATGAAATGTTACGATATGATGAGTTAAGTATGAAATGCTATGTAAGATTATGATATGTTATGTATGAGATGTTACGATACGATGAGATAAGTAGGAAATGTTATGATATGAAATGCTATGTAATGTTACGATGAATTATATTTTGAGTTGTATTGTCACGGATAATTATGTTGTACTTGCTGAGCGAAAGCTCACGTCTTACGTCTATGCTGTAGGTAAGCAACCTATGGGCAGTTGTTGATACAAGATGGCGAGCGTGGCAGGGCGAACTGTGAAATGTGGGATTAATAGCCGCTACGCGTTTTGTTCTTTTTATGTATATAGTTTTGTATTTCAAACATCGTTATATTATTACGTATTCCGTTTAACCGTGCCGTATATATATATATGGCTAATCGCTCGTACGCGTTACGTATATATAAAAAAAAAAAAAAAAAAATTTCCGCTGTTTACGTTAAATAAGTAAGAATGTATGCATGTATGTATGGTAACGGCCTGTGCTAGGCGGGGCGTTACATATAGCCTACTCCGTCGAGCCAAAATTGATGTGCATCTAAATTTCAAATAACATGGATAATTTAAAAATGCTTTTAAATGTAATCCAACGGTCTATTTCGAGTCTACAACTGACTTCTACATAACGAGTTATAGTCATTTCAACATTTATTATATTTTCCTAAGCCTATAGCCTTCTCTGACAACAGATAATTGGTCAGTCTAAAAATTTCTAGAACTTTGGATAATTAAAACATTCTTTCAATATAATTCGACTAATCCAATTTGTGTCAAAAAACTCCTTTCGGATTATGATTTTAAGGTATTCTCAATATCTACATCGTTTTCCAAAGTCTATAGCCTTCTCCGTCGAATGAAAATTAGTCCGGATCAAAATTTTTATAAATTTAAATCAATAAATCTTGCTCTAAATAGATTTCAAACGGTCCATTTCACATTGAAAAATACCTTTCGGATAGTCATTCAATGTAATATAAATATTTACTCCGTTTTTCGAAGGCTATAGCCTAGTTCATCAAGCCGAAATTGGTCTATATCAAAATTTCATAAAATTTGTATAATTCAAAATTACTTTTAAATGAAGTCAAACGGCCTCTTTCGGGTCTAAAACCGACTTCTAGATAATGAGTTATGGTTATTTTAACATTTACTACATTTTCCCAAGCCAATAACCTTCTCTGGCAACAGAAAATTTGTCAGTCTCAAAATTTCTAGAATTTTAGATCATTAAAACATGCTATCAATAGAATTCTACTGATCTAATTCGCATCAGAAAACGCCTTTAGGATTATGATTTAAGATATTTTCAATATCTACTCTGTTTTCCGAAGACTACAACCTTCTTTGACGATCAAATTTGGCCCATATCAAAATTTGGACAATTTTAAATCATTAAATCTTGCTCTAATTAGCATTCAAACGGTCAAGTTCCCATCGAAAATTGCCTTCCGGGTGGTGATTTAAGGTAATCTAAATATTTTTTTCATTTTTCGAAGGCTATAGCCTACTCCGTCGAGCCAAAATTGATGTGCATCTAAATTTCAAACAACATGGATAATTTAAAAATGCTTTTAAATGTAATCCAACGGTCTATTTCGAGTCTACAACTGACTTCTACATAACGAGTTATAGTCATTTCAACATTTATTATATTTTCCTAAGCCTATAGCCTTCTCTGACAACAGAAAATTTGTCAGTCTAAAAATTTCTAGAACTTTGGATAATTAAAACATGCTTTCAATAGAATTCTACTGATCTAATTCGCATCAAAAAACGCCTTTCGGATTATGATTTAAGATATTTTCAATATCTACTCTGTTTTCCGAAGACTATAACCTTCTTTGACGATCAAATTTGGCCCATATCAAAATTTGGACAATTTTAAATCATTAAATCTTGCTCTAATTAGCATTCAAACGGTCAAGTTCCCATCGAAAATTGCCTTCCGGGTGGTGATTTAAGGTAATCTAAATATTTTTTCCATTTTTCGAAGGCTATAGCCTACTCCGTCGAGCCAAAATTGATATGCATCTAAATTTCAAACAACATGGATAATTTAAAAATGCTTTTAAATGTAATCCAACGGTCTATTTCGAGTCTACAACTGACTTCTACATAACGAGTTATAGTCATTTCAACATTTATTATATTTTCCTAAGCCTATAGCCTTCTCTGACAACAGATAATTGGTCAGTCTAAAAATTTCTAGAACTTTGGATAATTAAAACATTCTTTCAATATAATTCGACTAATCCAATTTGTGTCGAAAAACTCCTTTCGGATTATGATTTTAAGGTATTCTCAATATCTACATCGTTTTCCAAAGGCTATAGCCTTCTCCGTCGAATGAAAATTAGTCCGGATCAAAATTTTTATAAATTTAAATCAATAAATCTTGCTCTAAATAGATTTCAAACGGTCCATTTCACATTGAAAAATACCTTTCGGATAGTCATTCAATGTAATATAAATATTTACTCCGTTTTTCGAAGGCTATAGCCTAGTTCATCGAGCCGAAATTGGTCTATATCAAAATTTCATAAAATTTGTATAATTGAAAATTACTTTTAAATGAAGTCAAACGGCCTCTTTCGGGTCTAAAACCGACTTCTAGATAATGAGTTATGGTTATTTTAACATTTACTACATTTTCCCAAGCCAATAACCTTCTCTGGCAATAGAAAATTTATCTGTATCAAAATTTCTAGAATTTTGGATTATTAAAATATGCTTTCAATAGAAGTCCATTGATCCAATTCGTGTCGAAAAATACCTTTCGGATTATGATATAAGGTATTATCAATATCTACTCCGTTTTTCAAAGGCTATACCTTCTCCGTTGAACAAAATTTATCCAGATCAAAATTTGTAGAATTTTAAATCATCAAATCATGCTCAAACAGTATTTAAATTGTCAACTTCACGTTGAAATGTGCCTTCCGAATGGTTATTTATGGTAATCTAAATATTTGCTCCGTTTTTCGAAGTTTATAGCCTACTCTGTCGAGGTAAAATTGATCTGCATCTAAATTTCATACAACTTGGATAATTTAAAAATGCTTTTAAATGTAATCCAACGGTCTATTTCGAGTCTACAACTGACTTCTACATAACGAGTTATAGTCATTTCAACATTTATTATATTTTCCTAAGCCTATAGCCTTCTCTGACAACAGATAATTGGTCAGTCTAAAAATTTCTAGAACTTTGGATAATTAAAACATTCTTTCAATATAATTCGACTAATCCAATTTGTGTCGAAAAACTCCTTTCGGATTATGATTTTAAGGTATTCTCAATATCTACATCGTTTTCCAAAGGCTATAGCCTTCTCCGTCGAATGAAAATTAGTCCGGATCAAAATTTTTATAAATTTAAATCAATAAATCTTGCTCTAAATAGATTTCAAACGGTCCATTTCACGTTGAAAAATACCTTTCAGATAGTCATTCAATGTAATCTATATATTTACTCCGTTTTTCGAAAGCTATAGCCTAGTTCGTCGAGCCGAAATTGGTCTATATCAAAATTTCATAAAATTTGTATAATTGAAAATTACTTTTAATCGAAGTCAAACGGCCTCTTCCGGGTCTAAAACCGACTTCTAGATAATGAGTTATGGTTATTTTAACATTTACTACATTTTCCCAAGCCAATAACCTTCTCTGGCAATAGAAAATTTATCAGTATCAAAATTTCTAGAATTTTGGATTATTAAAATATACTTTCAATAGAAGTCCATTGATCCAATTCGTGTCGAAAAACGCCTTTCGGATTATGATATAAGGTATTATCAATATCTACTCTGTTTTCCGAAGACTATAACCTTCTTTGACGATCAAATTTGGCCCATATCAAAATTTGGACAATTTTAAATCATTAAATCTTGCTCTAATTAGCATTCAAACGGTCAAGTTCCCATCGAAAATTGCCTTCCGGGTGGTGATTTAAGGTAATCTAAATATTTTTTTCATTTTTCGAAGGCTATAATCATTCAATGTAATCTATATATTTACTCCGTTTTTCGAAAGCTATAGCCTAGTTCGTCGAGTCGAAATTGGTCTATATCAAAATTTCATAAAATTTGTATAATTGAAAATTACTTTTAAATGAAGTCAAACGGCCTCTTTCGGGTCTAAAACCGACTTCTAGATAATGAGTTATGGTTATTTTAACATTTACTACATTTTCCCAAGCCAATAACCTTCTCTGGCAACAGAAAATTTGTCAGTCTCAAAATTTCTAGAATTTTAGATCATTAAAACATGCTATCAATAGAATTCTACTGATCTAATTCGCATCAAAAAACGCCTTTCGGATTATGATTTAAGATATTTTCAATATCTACTCTGTTTTCCGAAGACTATAACCTTCTTTGACGATCAAATTTGGCCCATATCAAAATTTGGACAATTTTAAATCATTAAATCTTGCTCTAATTAGCATTCAAACGGTCAAGTTCCCATCGAAAATTGCCTTCCGGGTGGTGATTTAAGGTAATCTAAATATTTTTTTCATTTTTCGAAGGCTATAGCCTACTCCGTCGAGCCAAAATTGATGTGCATCTAAATTTCAAACAACATGGATAATTTAAAAATGCTTTTAAATGTAATCCAACGGTCTATTTCGAGTCTACAACTGACTTCTACATAACGAGTTATAGTCATTTCAACATTTATTATATTTTCCTAAGCCTATAGCCTTCTCTGACAACAGATAATTGGTCAGTCTAAAAATTTCTAGAACTTTGGATAATTAAAACACTCTTTCAATATAATTCGACTAATCCAATTTGTGTCGAAAAACTCCTTTCGGATTATGATTTTAAGGTATTCTCAATATCTACATCGTTTTCCAAAGGCTATAGCCTTCTCCGTCGAATGAAAATTAGTCCGGATCAAAATTTTTATAAATTTAAATCAATAAATCTTGCTCTAAATAGATTTCAAACGGTCCATTTCACGTTGAAAAATACCTTTCGGATAGTCATTCAATGTAATATATATATTTACTCCGTTTTTCGAAGGCTATAGCCTAGTTCGTCAAGCCGAAATTGGTCTATATCAAAATTTCATAAAATTTGTATAATTGAAAATTACTTTTAATCGAAGTCAAACGGCCTCTTCCGGGTCTAAAACCGACTTCTAGATAATGAGTTATGGTTATTTTAACATTTACTACATTTCCCAAGCCAATAACCTTCTCTGGCAATAGAAAATTTATCAGTATCAAAATTTCTAGAATTTTGGATTATTAAAATATGCTTTCAATAGAAGTCCATTGATCCAATTCGTGTCGAAAAATACCTTTCGGATTATGATATAAGGTATTTTTAATATCTACTCCGTTGATCAAAATTTACCCAGATCAAAATTTGTAGAATTTTAAATCATCAAATCATGCTCTAAACAGCATTTAAACTGTCAACTTCACGTTGAAATGTGCCTTCCGAATGGTTATTTATGGTAATCTAAATATTTGCTCCGTTTTTCGAAGTCTATAGCCTACTCTGTCGAGGTAAAATTGATCTGCATCTAAATTTCATACAACTTCGATAATTTAAAAATGCTTTTAAACGTAATCAAATGGTCTACTTCGGGTCTAAAACCGACTTCTACATAACGAGTTATGGTCATTTCAACATTTACTTCATTTTCTAAAGCCTATAGCCTTCTCTGGCAATAGAATATTTGTCAGTCTGAAAATTTCTAGAATTTTAGATCATTAAAACATGCTATCAATAGAATTCTACTGATCTAATTCGTATCAAAAAACGCCTTCCGGATTATGATTTAAGATATTTTCAATATCTACTCTGTTTTCCGAAGGCTATAACCTTCTTTGACGATCAAATTTGGCCCATATCAAAATTTGGACAATTTTAAATCATTAAATCTTGCTCTAATTAGCATTCAAACGGTCAAGTTCCCATCGAAAATTGCCTTCCGGGTGGTGATTTAAGGTAATCTAAATATTTTTTTCATTTTTCGAAGGCTATAGCCTACTCCGTCGAGCCAAAATTGATGTGCATCTAAATTTCAAACAACATGGATAATTTAAAAATGCTTTTAAATGTAATCCAACGGTCTATTTCGAGTCTACAACTGACTTCTACATAACGAGTTATAGTCATTTCAACATTTATTATATTTTCCTAAGCCTATAGCCTTCTCTGACAACAGATAATTGGTCAGTCTAAAAATTTCTAGAACTTTGGATAATTAAAACACTCTTTCAATATAATTCGACTAATCCAATTTGTGTCGAAAAACTCCTTTCGGATTATGATTTTAAGGTATTCTCAATATCTACATCGTTTTCCAAAGGCTATAGCCTTCTCCGTCGAATGAAAATTAGTCCGGATCAAAATTTTTATAAATTTAAATCAATAAATCTTGCTCTAAATAGATTTCAAACGGTCCATTTCACGTTGAAAAATACCTTTCGGATAGTCATTCAATGTAATATATATATTTACTCCGTTTTTCGAAGGCTATAGCCTAGTTCGTCAAGCCGAAATTGGTCTATATCAAAATTTCATAAAATTTGTATAATTGAAAATTACTTTTAATCGAAGTCAAACGGCCTCTTCCGGGTCTAAAACCGACTTCTAGATAATGAGTTATGGTTATTTTAACATTTACTACATTTTCCCAAGCCAATAACCTTCTCTGGCAATAGAAAATTTATCAGTATCAAAATTTCTAGAATTTTGGATTATTAAAATATGCTTTCAATAGAAGTCCATTGATCCAATTCGTGTCGAAAAATACCTTTCGGATTATGATATAAGGTATTTTTAATATCTACTCCGTTGATCAAAATTTACCCAGATCAAAATTTGTAGAATTTTAAATCATCAAATCATGCTCTAAACAGCATTTAAACTGTCAACTTCACGTTGAAATGTGCCTTCCGAATAGTTATTTATGGTAATCTAAATATTTGCTCCGTTTTTCGAAGTCTATAGCCTACTCTGTCGAGGTAAAATTGATCTGCATCTAAATTTCATACAACTTCGATAATTTAAAAATGCTTTTAAACGTAATCAAATGGTCTACTTCGGGTCTAAAACCGACTTCTACATAACGAGTTATGGTCATTTCAACATTTACTTCATTTTCTAAAGCCTATAGCCTTCTCTGGCAATAGAATATTTGTCAGTCTCAAAATTTCTAGAATTTTAGATCATTAAAACATGCTATCAATAGAATTCTACTGATCTAATTCGTATCAAAAAACGCCTTTCGGATTATGATTTAAGATATTTTCAATATCTACTCTGTTTTCCGAAGGCTATAACCTTCTTTGACGATCAAATTTGGCCCATATCAAAATTTGGACAATTTTAAATCATTAAATCTTGCTCTAATTAGCATTCAAACGGTCAAGTTCCCATCGAAAATTGCCTTCCGGGTGGTGATTTAAGGTAATCTAAATATTTTTTCCATTTTTCGAAGGCTATAGCTGTAACGACCCGCCTAGCACAGGCCGTTACCATACATACATACTTATCTTCTCGTACATACTTACATACTTATGAAACACAGCGGAAATTATTATTATTATTATTTTTTATATGGCATACGAGTGCAACATATAAAAGTGTCTTTATCAAAATATTTACCATAACTTAATTACGTAAAGGACAAAATGCGTAGCGGCTATATTTCCCACATTTCACAGTTTGCCCCGCCATGCCTTTCCATCTTGCATCAACCATTGCTGACGGTTACTTACCTACAGCATAAACGTAAGACAGTGAGCTTTCGCTCAGCAAGTACAACCTCCTATACCGCGACATAAACAAACATGATCTAATCATTCACATACTACTTAACTTACCATAGCATATCGTACATATCATGACTCCATTTATCATAGCATAGCATACATGATCATATCATGACTTCCTTTTCATAGCATAACATACATCATAATGCATGGTCCATTTATGCTTATTTTATGCTCAATTCATGCTTAACTTACTTTCATTTCTTATCTTACTTATGGGCCCCTTACTTGTGTGTATGTACCGGGCGCGCGACTATGGAGTGGTTGGGGCGGCCAACCATTTCCAACTCAAACCATAGTCCAACCCGACCTTACTCGGGTCGGTACAACACAGGCGACTTGCTCGCCATCTTACTTTCTTTTTCCATCTTGTCGTGTCATACTTGATCTTATTGTTCTTATAAGATTTTGTGAACATGCTTCGTGTTCTCATACATACATGCTTCATGTTTTAACATAACATTCATCATAAACATACCTTAACTTATCATACTTCATGACCTAGCATACAACATAGAATTATCGTAACATATAGCATAACATATCAAAAACATAGCATAATAATAGCAACATAACATAGCATCAACATCATAACATAGCATCAATATCATAACCTAGCATCAACATCATAACATACAATAACATCACTGAGTACTAGCAATATAACATAGTAAAAACAACCACATAATATACATCCCTAGCATACATCTATCATACTCGGGCAAGTACCACAACAAAGCCTATGCTGTAGGCGGTGGTTGTACTTACCTCTCTTGTTATGTCCTGCGTTATGCTGCTTCTTCTCTGAGTACAGCTGCAGGTTCTCTCCTGCTCCTTGAAGGACATAGGTGAGGTTCTTAGTTAGTGTTGCAGAATGTTGATACTCTAATCAACATGCTTACATAATCCTAATTGTATGTCCCTGATACTAAATGTCTTACTGGGTTATAGATAGTAACCCTATTATTAATAGAACCCAATATGAATTAATTCTTTAAGAGGTTACGTTGGATAACCTCATGTGCTATACCCTATATATACCGACAGGGTTCGATTACTTTCCTAACCTTGGGCTTTATCATAAATATTGGGTTTCCTTAATTAACCCTATATCTTAGCCCAATTTATTACTCTTGGTATCCTTTAGGGTTATCTTGATTAACCCTTAAGGTTAATAATAGTTGAACTCTTAATTAACTAAAGTTAACCCTATATGGGTTAAACTTGAGCTTTAGGCTTTGGCCTAGTAACTCGGATATTACATTCGGTTATTACCCATAATCATTTTGCTTACCCAATTTGGTTTAAAAAATCCATTTTCCATTTCTTTGGAAACTTGGGTAATTTTAACTTCAAAAATCGTTTACTTAACTCATAAAAATTCATATCCTTAAATAGGTTTTTATAAAATCATTTAGGACTGGAAACTGCCTTTGGAACAGTTTCCCTAGTCAAACCAGTGGTTTTGGAAAAGATACAATTTTTCTGTACTGTTTTTTTTTTTTAAATCCTGTGCAGGAATTTCTTGTTTCCTGCACACTCTTTAGAAATCCGTGTCAGTTTAAAAATTGGAATTGAATTTGAAAAAGTTTTCTTCACGAAAGTTTTAGATCTCTAAAAATCCTAAAACTTTCGTGTTTTGAGAAAAATCCATTTCTACTTCTATTTGCGTCAGTTTTTGTTTGAATCTGGCTGATCCTGTAAACTGGGTCTGGGCAGACCAGCCACGGGTTTTTGTAAAAACGGAGACCATTGGAGCCTCAATTTGGAAAACTGTCCGAGTTGGCCCCTAGGAAAACTCGTTCTGAACAACTTTTATGTTTTACGTTTCACCCAGTTCGGCCTCTAAGGGCCTCAAATTCCACTTTTCCCGAAACTGGGCAGTTCACATCCGAACTGGCAGTTTTCGGTTTTAAGTTTGTTTTACGTCCTATTTCGCGGATTCTAACTCGACCGATCACGCGGGAGCGTAGATAACATACATGCAGCGTTTTCTAACGTCCCACATGAACCAACATGTAATTCAAACATGTCCATGCAAACCAAAACCCGTATTAACTTAACCTAGGTTTGCATGGTTCTAACTTTTTGCATACAACACATACAAACACTAAACTTTGCTCCCTAAGCTAGCATGCTTCAAGCACTGCCTAAGGGCAGATTTTCGGACCAAACCAGGGGACACACAACCCTAAGCATTAGGCATGAAAATCAATCATACACAAGCACAACTTATGCAAGAAATCAAGCCATACACCCTTAGATCTACAAATCAAGCACATACAGCTATTAGGGCAAAAATTGGAAGATGGACTTATGTCCTTACAACCAAATTGAACTACCTTAAATCTTAAAATTTGAACTCAAATAAAAGAGTTAGGGTTCTAGATTTTTACCTTGGACCAAAGTCAAGTTTTGGTCACAAAATTTCTGCCTTCCCTAGCTCCAAAACCGTGGCTGCCCTAGACCAAGAAAATGGTCTCAAAAAAAACTTGGTTTCGGTTGATGAAACAAACCCGAATTCTTTCCCTTAAAATTTTTGGATTCCCTCTTGGTTTCCCTGCACCCTAACAGTCGGCTGCAAGCCTAGAACAAGGCTGGAAAATTTCTCAAACTCTCCCCTTAGCTTTCCCTTGCAAACCGAAAACTAACCTAAACTTGGTTTAGGCAAAAATTCAGTTTTTTTTTCTCTTGGCTCCCTCTCACCTTCTCTCACGGTTTTGATGGCAGAAAATGGCAAGAGTTTGGCTAAGTTTTTCATTAAAAATGAATATGGGTCACTCCTATTTATAGGCAAAGGGGAACTTTCAAAAATTCAACTTTGACCCCTAAATTTATTGAAAATTTGGAGAATTCCCCATGAGGTGGCCGGCCATCCCCCTTGGTGAGCAAGGCAAAATTGTTCTAGAACAAGACACATGGCATCTAATGGTTGGTTCATGGAATTATGATGTCATAATTCCAAATAAGGATGATGTCATAATTATGATGTCATCCTAAGGCCTTGTTTGGCTACTTTTCTCTAAAATAACCCATTTTTGAGCTACACAGATATTTCTAATACTGTGTTTACTAATACACAGTACAATTCAGTACTGTTTTACTTGACTGCAGTCCAAAATTTATCTGCGTAAAAATGGACTGTAAAAACTTTTTCTTATTTTTTTTCGAGCCCTTTTGGTCTTTGATCCTACTTGGTGTGCTTGATTTTCAAAGCTAGTTTTCAAAGCCTATTCATACTATTTCAACCGTAAAGACGGTTTTCGCAGTATACTTTATTTTACTATACTGCAAAGTCAATCCTTTAACCGTTCTTGGTCAAACTCTGACTTTCGTTAAAATCATGTACTTTTCGTCCCTTTTTTACTCAAAAGGTACGTTGCTAATCTACATAGTTCATTTTGAGTTTTATTAATCTAAAAAAACTCATAAAATGTAAGAGAACTCTTAACCGAGCTTCTCTTTCAATAATACCTCTATGGTATTCATTTAATTCCTTTAAAAAGAATAGTAACATCGAAAAATCTAGGTATTACAATAGCCTACTCCGTCGAGCCAAAATTGATATGCATCTAAATTTCAAACAACATGGATAATTTAAAAATGCTTTTAAATGTAATCCAACGGTCTATTTCGAGTCTACAACTGACTTCTACATAACGAGTTATAGTCATTTCAACATTTATTATATTTTCCTAAGCCTATATCCTTCTCTGACAACAGATAATTGGTCAGTCTAAAAATTTCTAGAACTTTGGATAATTAAAACAAACTTTCAATATAATTCGACTAATCCAATTTGTGTCGAAAAACTCCTTTCGGATTATGATTTTAAGGTATTCTCAATATCTACATCGTTTTCCAAAGGCTATAGCCTTCTCCGTCGAATGAAAATTAGTCCGGATCAAAATTTTTATAAATTTAAATCAATGAATCTTGCTCTAAATAGATTTCAAACGGTCCATTTCACGTTGAAAAATACATTTCGGATAGTCATTCAATGTAATATATATATTTACTCCGTTGTTCGAAGGCTATAGCCTAGTTCGTCAAGCCGAAATTGGTCTATATCAAAATTTCATAAAATTTGTATAATTGAAAATTACTTTTAATCGAAGTCAAACGGCCTCTTTCGGGTCTAAGACCGACTTCTCGATAATGAGTTATGGTTATTTTAGCATTTACTACATTTTTCCAAGCCAATAAGCTTCTCTGGCAATAGAAAATTTATCAATATCAAAATTTCTAGAATTTTGGATTATTAAAATATGCTTTCAATAGAAGTCCATTGATCCAATTCGTGTCAAAAAATACCTTTCGGATTATGATATAAGGTATTATTAATATCTACTCCGTTTTTCAAAGGCTATAGCCTTCTCCGTTGATCAAAATTTACCCAGATCAAAATTTATAGAATTTTAAATCATCAAATCATGCTCTAAACAGCATTTAAACTGTCAACTTCACGTTGAAATGTGCCTTCCGAATGGTTATTTATGGTAATCTAAATACTTGCTCCGTTTTTCGAAGTCTATAGCCTACTCTGTCGAGGTAAAATTGATCTGCATCTAAATTTCATACAACTTCGATAATTTAAAAATGCTTTTAAACGTAATCAAATGGTCTACTTCGGGTCTAAAATCGACTTCTACATAACGAGTTATGGTCATTTCAACATTTACTTCATTTTCCAAAGCCTATAGCCTTCTCTAGCAACAGAAAATTTGTCAGTCTCAAAATTTCTAGAATTTTAGATCATTAAAACATGCTATCAATAGAATTCTACTGATCTAATTCGTATCAAAAAACGCCTTTCGGATTATGATTTAAGATATTTTCAATATCTACTCTGTTTTCCGAAGGCTATAACCTTCTTTGACGATCAAATTTGGCCCATATCAAAATTTGGAGAATTTTAAATCATTAAATCTTGCTCTAATTAGCATTCAAACGGTCAAGTTCCCATCGAAAATTGCCTTCCGGGTGGTGATTTAAGGTAATCTAAATATTTTTTTCATTTTTCGAAGGCTATAGCCTACTCCGTCGAGCCAAAATTGATATGCATCTAAATTTCAAACAACATGGATAATTTAAAAATGCTTTTAAATGTAATCCAACGGTCTATTTCGAGTCTACAACTGACTTCTACATAACGAGTTATAGTCATTTCAACATTTATTATATTTTCCTAAGCCTATATCCTTCTCTGACAACAGATAATTGGTCAGTCTAAAAATTTCTAGAACTTTGGATAATTAAAACAAACTTTCAATATAATTCGACTAATCCAATTTGTGTCGAAAAACTCCTTTCGGATTATGATTTTAAGGTATTCTCAATATCTACATCGTTTTCCAAAGGCTATAGCCTTCTCCGTCGAATGAAAATTAGTCCGGATCAAAATTTTTATAAATTTAAATCAATGAATCTTGCTCTAAATAGATTTCAAACGGTCCATTTCACGTTGAAAAATACATTTCGGATAGTCATTCAATGTAATATATATATTTACTCCGTTGTTCGAAGGCTATAGCCTAGTTCGTCAAGCCGAAATTGGTCTATATCAAAATTTCATAAAATTTGTATAATTGAAAATTACTTTAATCGAAGTCAAACGTCCTCTTTCGGGTCTAAGACCGACTTCTCGATAATGAGTTATGGTTATTTTAGCATTTACTACATTTTCCCAAGCCAATAACCTTCTCTGGCAATAGAAAATTTATCAATATCAAAATTTCTAGAATTTTGGATTATTAAAATATGCTTTCAATAGAAGTCCATTGATCCAATTCGTGTCAAAAAATACCTTTCGGATTATGATATAAGGTATTATTAATATCTACTCCGTTTTTCAAAGGCTATAGCCTTCTCCGTTGATCAAAATTTACCCAGATCAAAATTTATAGAATTTTAAATCATCAAATCATGCTCTAAACAGCATTTAAACTGTCAACTTCACGTTGAAATGTGCCTTCCGAATGGTAATTTATGGTAATCTAAATACTTGCTCCGTTTTTCGAAGTCTATAGCCTACTCTGTCGAGGTAAAATTGATCTGCATCTAAATTTCATACAACTTGGATAATTTAAAAATGCTTTTAAACGTAATCAAATGGTCTACTTCGGGTCTAAAACCGACTTCTACATAACGAGTTATGGTCATTTCAACATTTACTTCATTTTCCAAAGCCTATAGCCTTCTCTAGCAACAGAAAATTTGTCAGTCTCAAAATTTCTAGAATTTTAGATCATTAAAACATGCTATCAATAGAATTCTACTGATCTAATTCGTATCAAAAAATGCCTTTCGGATTATGATTTAAGATATTTTCAATATCTACTCTGTTTTCCGAAGGCTATAACCTTCTTTGACGATCAAATTTGGCCCATATCAAAATTTGGAGAATTTTAAATCATTAAATCTTGCTCTAATTAGCATTCAAACGGTCAAGTTCCCATCGAAAATTGCCTTCCGGGTGGTGATTTAAGGTAATCTAAATATTTTTTTCATTTTTCGAAGGCTATAGCCTACTCCGTCGAGCCAAAATTGATATGCATCTAAATTTCAAACAACATGGATAATTTAAAAATGCTTTTAAATGTAATCCAACGGTCTATTTCGAGTCTACAACTGACTTCTACATAACGAGTTATAGTCATTTCAACATTTATTATATTTTCCTAAGCCTATATCCTTCTCTGACAACAGATAATTGGTCAGTCTAAAAATTTCTAGAACTTTGGATAATTAAAACAAACTTTCAATATAATTCGACTAATCCAATTTGTGTCGAAAAACTCCTTTCGGATTATGATTTTAAGGTATTCTCAATATCTACATCGTTTTCCAAAGGCTATAGCCTTCTCCGTCGAATGAAAATTAGTCCGGATCAAAATTTTTATAAATTTAAATCAATGAATCTTGCTCTAAATAGATTTCAAACGGTCCATTTCACGTTGAAAAATACATTTCGGATAGTCATTCAATGTAATATATATATTTACTCCGTTGTTCGAAGGCTATAGCCTAGTTCGTCAAGCCGAAATTGGTCTATATCAAAATTTCATAAAATTTGTATAATTGAAAATTACTTTTAATCGAAGTCAAACGGCCTCTTTCGGGTCTAAGACCGACTTCTCGATAATGAGTTATGGTTATTTTAGCATTTACTACATTTTCCCAAGCCAATAACCTTCTCTGGCAATAGAAAATTTATCAATATCAAAATTTCTAGAATTTTGGATTATTAAAATATGCTTTCAATAGAAGTCCATTGATCCAATTCGTGTCAAAAAATACCTTTCGGATTATGATATAAGGTATTATTAATATCTACTCCGTTTTTCAAAGGCTATAGCCTTCTCCGTTGATCAAAATTTACCCAGATCAAAATTTATAGAATTTTAAATCATCAAATCATGCTCTAAACAGCATGTGAACTGTGAACTTCATGTTGAAAAGGGCCTTCCGAATGGTTATTTATGGCAATCTGAATATTTGCTCCGTTTTTCGAAGTCTATAGCCTACTCTGTCGAGCCAAAATTGATCTGCATCTAAATTTCGTGCAACTTGGATAATTTAAAGATGCTTTTAAACGTAATCCAATGGTCTACTTCGGGTCTAAAACCGACTTCTACATAACAAGTTATGGTCATTTCAACATTTACTTCATTTTCCTAAGCCTATAGCCTTCTCTGGAAATAGAAAATTGGTCAGTCTCATAATTTCTAGAATTTGGAACATTCAAACATGCTTTCAATAGAATTCCACTGATCTAATTCGTGTCAAAAAACGCCTTTCGGATTTTGATTTAAGATATTCTCAATATCTGCTCTGTTTTCCGAAGGCTATAACCTTCTTCGACGATCAAATTTGGCCCTGATCAAAATTTGTAGAATTTTAAATCATTAAATCTTGCACTAATTAGCATTCAAACAGTCAAGTTCACGTCAAAAATTACCTTCCGGGTTGTGATTTAAGGTAATCTAAATCTTTTCTTCATTTTTCGAAGGCTATAGCCTACTCCGTCGAGCCAAAATTGATCTGCATCTAAATTTCAAGGAACTTGGATAATTTAAAAATACTTTTAAACGTAATCCAATGGTCTACTTCGGGTCTAATATCGACTTCTACATAACGAGTTATGGTCATTTCAACATTTACTTCATTTTCCTAAGCCTATTGCCTTCTCTGGCAACAGAAAATTTGTCTGTATCAAAATTTCTAGAATTTTGGATCATTAAAAGATGTTTTGAACAGAATTCCACTGATCTAATTCGTGTCAAAAAACACCCTCCGGATAATGATTTATGGTATTCTCAATATCTACTCTATTGTTCGAAGCTATAGCCTTTTCCGACGATCAAATTTGGCCCAGATCAAAATTTGTAGAATTTTAAATCATTAAATATTGCTCTAATCAAACGATCAAGTTCACATCGAAAATTGCCTTCCGGGTGGTGATTTACGGTAATCTAAATATTTTCTCCATTTTTCGAAGGCTATAGCCTACTCCGTTAAGCCAAAATTGGTCTGTATCTAAATTTCAAGCAACTTTGATAATTTAAAAATGCCTTTAAATGTAATCCAACAGTCTATTTCGAGTCTAGAACCGACTTCTACATAACGAGTTATAGTCATTTCAACATTTATTATATTTTTCTAAGCCTATAGCCTTCTCTGACAACAGAAAATTTGTCAGTCTAAAAATTTCTAGAACTTTGGATAATTAAAACATGCTTTCAATAGAATTCGACTAATCCAATTTGTGTCGAAAAACTCCTTCTGGATTATGATTTTAAGGTATGCTCAATATCTACATCGTTTTCCAAAGGCGATAGCATTCTCCGTCGAACGAAAATTAGTCCGGATCAAAATTTCTATAATTTTAAATCAATAAATCTTGCTCTAAATAGATTACAAACGGTCCATTTCACGTTGAAAAATACTTTCCCTTTGGTGATTTAAGGTAGTCTAAATATTTTCTTCATTTTTCGAAGGCCATAGCCTAGTCCGCTGAGCCAAAATTGGTTTGCATCTAAATTTCAAGCAACTTGGATAATTTAAAAATTCTTTTAAATGTAATCCAACCGTCTACTTCGGGTCTAAAACCGACTTCTACATAACGAGTTATAGTCATTTCAACATTTATTATATTTTCCTAAGCATATAACCTTCTCTAACAACAGAAAAGTTGTCAGTCTAAAAATTTCTAGAACTTTGGATAATTAAAACATGTTTTCAATAGAATTCGATTAATCCAATTTGTGTCGAAAAACTCCTTCCGGATTATGATTTTAAGGTATGCTCAATATCTACATCGTTTTCCCAAGGCGATAGCCTTCTCCGTCGAACAAAAATTAGTCCGGATCAAAATTTCTATAATTTTAAATCAATAAATCTAGCTCTAAATAGATTACAAACGGTCCATTTCACGTTGAAAAATACCTTCCCTTTGGTGATTTAAGGTAGTCTAAATATTTTCTTCATTTTTCGAAGGCCATAGCCTAGTCCGCTGAGCCAAAATTGGTTTGCATCTAAATTTCAAGCAACTTGGATAATTTAAAAATTCTTTTAAATGTAATCCAACCGTCTACTTCGGGTCTAAAACCGACTTCTACATAACGAGTTATAGTCATTTCAACATTTATTATATTTTCCTAAGCATATAACCTTCTCTGACAACAGAAAAGTTGTCAGTCTAAAAATTTCTAGGACTTTAGATAATTAAAACATGTTTTCAATATAATTCGATTAATCCAATTTGTGTCGAAAAACTCCTTCCGGATTATGATTTTAAGGTATGCTCAATATCTACATCGTTTTCCAAAGGCGATAGCCTTCTCCGTCGAACGAAAATTAGTCCGGATCAAAATTTCTATAATTTTAAATCAATAAATCTAGCTCTAAATAGATTACAAACGGTCCATTTCACGTTGAAAAATACCTTCCCTTTGGTGATTTAAGGTAGTCTAAATATTTTCTTCATTTTTCGAAGGCCATAGCTGTAATACCTGATTTTCTTATGTCTGAACGATTCTATGTATAAATTTACATTGAACCGTAAAGGTATTTATGGAAAAAGCCCAGTTAAGGGTTTTTAATTATGTTTTGTGAGTTTTATGACTTTATAAGACTCAAAAATGGTTATGTATTTAAGAAAACGACATTTTAGGTGATAAGGAACAAAATCGTGAAATTTTACAAAAAGTCAAAGTTTGACCAAAACCGTCGCGGTTGACCAAAAGTCAACTGTTGACCATGAAAGTCAAAACTTGACAAGAAGGTCCCTAATTGACAAGAACGTCGATGGTTGACCCGAAAAGTTTAAGAAATGACTTTATGTTTAGATATTGATCTGTATAAATTGCACCGGGTAAACCCGTGCCTTTTTGCAGATAAAAAGTTATGTTTAAGACATGAGAACCACCTTAGAAAATCAAGCACATTAAGTTGAAGCTTAGGGCAAAAGAGTTTGACGAACTAAGAAAAAATTTCATACCGTCCAGTATTACGCGGATGAATTTTGGACTGCAGTTCGGTAAACCAATACTGTGCATAAGTGTAACCAGTATTGAAAATACCTGTGATGACTTAAATATGGACTGCTTATTAGCAAAAGAGCCAAACAAGCTTAAGCTTTGGCTTACCTCATTACCTTTTTTATTTTGACATCATTAGTTGAATTAAGGAAAATTGGAAGAAATGAGTTGTCTTCCACCATTGATGATGGCCGGCCACATGCCCCCCTAAATGTCCAATTTTCTGATTTTTTGAGGACCAAAATGTGCAATTATGAGAAGTTTCCAACCTCTATAAATAGGGGTGGCCTTTGTTCACAATTAAAGAGAAAACTTAGCCAAACTCTTGCATTTTTTTCTTCACAAAAATCCGGACTTAAGGGAGAAGAGAAAGGCAAGAAAAATTTGCAAAACTAAGAGTGTGTAGGGCTTAGAGTGGTCGGATTCAAGGTGGGAACCAAGCCAAAAAGTTGGGAAAAATTTTAGAACCCATTTCCCTAGCAAGGCCGGTTCTAGGGGGGGAGGAACCAAGCTAGGAGGCAGCCGGATTTTGGTGTTAGAGGCAGCCAACTTTGTGTCTTTTGGTGGCTGAACTTAAGGCAAGAAAGGCAGCAAGTTTGCACTTGCCAATCACCAAATCAGCCGGTGATTTGAGACGGAGGAAGGAAGCCGAAATCTTAGCTCACCGAGCCTAACCGAGTAAGGTAAAAACCTTAACCGATCAAGTTTCATTTAAATTTCATATGGTGAAATTTAAATGTATTTAAGCTATGGTTTGTAAGGGTATAAGCCCACTTTTAAATTCTGCTCTAGTTGGTAAATTATGTGCATGTGCTTGATTTGTTTAAGCTTAGGGTTTGGTGGTTCATTTATGTGCATATTGTGCATGATAAGTGTTTGATTGAATGCTTAGGGTTTTGTAGGATTATGATTTACGTTCAATTTGGTTTGCATGTTGAAATTTGAACGTTAGAAACGTTATGCATGTCTGATTTAGGCTCCCGATGAGTTCGGTTGAGGTAGGGTGGACGTTTTAGGACGAACACGAAATTTTAAACCGAAAACTGTCAACTCGGGTGGGAACTGACCAGTTTCGGGAAAAACAGTTTTTGAGGCCTTTAGAGGCCGAATCAGGGGAAACTCAAAACATGAAAGTTTTTAAGTAGAGTTTTTCCTAGAGGAAAACGCGGACAGTTTTGTAAAATGAGGCTCCAATGGCCTCAGTTTTTACCAAAACCCGTGCCTAAGGTGTCCAGGACCCGAGCACGGCCAGGACAAGTTCCTCAGGGGTTTTGACCACGAAAACGCCAGAACTGGGTTTTACCCAAAACATAAAAGTTGTAGAGTTTTTAAATGTTTACAACTTTCATGAAGACAAGTTTTACAGATTCAGTCTTGATTTTAAGATGAAAATGAATTTCGGAGAACTGTACAGGAATTATGGAAATCCTGTACAGGATTTACAAAGTTGACACAGAAAATGCATATTTTTGCAGTTTCACTGCAAATGGACATTGAGAAACTGTTCCAAAGGCAGTTTCCAATAGTCAATAAATTTATAAGTCTCGTTTTAAGATTTTCAATCCTTAAAATTAAACAAAAGAGTTTAAATACAAAAAATTAAGGTTTTCATTTCCTAAAAATAAGATTTTAAAACCAAAGTTAAAAACTACCCGAATAGGGTTACCAAAGTAACCAGTTAGGATAACGTGAAAATAAGTAAGGGCTTATAACTAAGGTTATAAAAGAATGTTGGTTATACTACCAACAGTTCTAACCCTTACTTTTATTTAATTTCAGAACGTTGTACGACGAGGTGTCCCAGCGGAACCTAACTCCACGATTGGACACCGCATTCACGAACGAAGTAAGTACAACTCCGCCTACAGCATAGGCTTGTTGTGAATACTTGCCTAAGTATGATTGCTAGTTATGAATGCTACATGTTACATGCTCAGTGTTATAGATTAGCTTAGGAATGTTATGATTCTATGTTATGAACGTATGTTTTGTATGCTATGGTCTATAGAAGCATGATTAGGGTTAAGTTATGTTAAGATTAATTGAGTGAAACATCACGATGCATGTTCACTAATTAACAAATAAAAGATTAAGTTATGATGGCAAGCAATTGCCTGTGTCGTACCGACCCGCGTTAGGTCGGGTTGAGCTATGGCAAGAGTAAGTCCATAGAGCGCGCCCGGTACGAACACTCATGTTATGGGGCCCAAAAGTAAGGTTAAGTTAAGAAAGTTATGAAGAGATAAGAGAGCATAAGGAAGCATAAACGGATCATGCATACGATATGTCAAGTTATGTTATGAAATGTTATGCCATGTTATGATTAAGTTATGTTATGAAATGTTATGCCATGTTATGATTAAGTTATGTTATGAAATGTTATGCCATGTTATGATTAAGAAAGGTTATGAAATGGTATGCTATGTTATGGTATACAATGTTATGTTAGGTTAGATTATGTTGTGTTTTTAATATTGCGGTATTAATAGTTGTACTTGCTGAGCTTTCGCTCACTGTCTTACGTCTATGCTGTAGGTAAGCAACCTGCCAGTAATCAATGATACAAGATGGAAGGCGAGGTGTGCTGGACTGTGAAATGTGGGAATAATGCCGCCACACGTTTTGTTTATTATGTCAATATTTTACAAGCTTTGTTTATACCTACACAACGCTTTAATTATTCAGTATAATTATTTACGTAGGTGCGTATATATATTTATACGGCTTAAAAAAAAAAAATATTTCCGTTGTTTTACGTATAAGTACGTAAGTATGTATGTATGTATGTACGGTAACGGCCTGTGCTAGGCAGGTCGTTACAATAGCCTAGTCCGCTGAGCCAAAATTGGTTTGCATCTAAATTTCAAGCAACTTGGATAATTTAAAAATTCTTTTAAATGTAATCCAACCGTCTACTTCGGGTCTAAAACCGACTTCTACATAACGAGTTATAGTCATTTCAACATTTATTATATTTTCCTAAGCATATAACCTTCTCTGACAACAGAAAAGTTGTCAGTCTAAAAATTTCTAGAACTTTAGATAATTAAAACATGTTTTCAATATAATTCGATTAATCCAATTTGTGTCGAAAAACTCCTTCCGGATTATGATTTTAAGGTATGCTCAATATCTACATCGTTTTCCAAAGGCGATAGCCTTCTCCGTCGAACGAAAATTAGTCCGGATCAAAATTTCTATAATTTTAAATCAATAAATCTTGCTCTAAATAGATTACAAACGGTCCATTTCACATTGAAAAATACCTTCGCTTTGGTGATTTAAGGTAATCTACATATTTTCTTCATTTTTCGAAGGCCATAGCCTTCTCCGTTGAGCCAAAATTGGTTTGCATCTAAATTTCAAGCAACTTGGATAATTTAAAAATTCTTTTAAATGTAATCCAACCGTCTACTTCGGGTCTAAAACCGACTTCTACATAACGAGTTATAGTCATTTCAACATTTATTATATTTTCCTAAGCATATAACCTTCTCTAACAACAGAAAAGTTGTCAGTCTAAAATTTCTAGAACTTTGGATAATTAAAACATGTTTTCAATAGAATTCGATTAATCCAATTTGTGTCGAAAAACTCCTTCCGGATTATGATTTTAAGGTATGCTCAATATCTACATCGTTTTCCCAAGGCGATAGACTTCTCCGTCGAACAAAAATTAGTCCGGATCAAAATTTCTATAATTTTAAATCAATAAATCTAGCTCTAAATAGATTACAACGGTCCATTTCACGTTGAAAAATACCTTCCCTTTGGTGATTTAAGGTAGTCTAAATATTTTCTTCATTTTTCGAAGGCCATAGCCTAGTCCGCTGAGCCAAAATTGGTTTGCATCTAAATTTCAAGCAACTTGGATAATTTAAAAATTCTTTTCAATGTAATCCAACCGTCTACTTCGGGTCTAAAACCGACTTCTACATAACGAGTTATAGTCATTTCAACATTTATTATATTTTCCTAAGCATATAACCTTCTCTGACAACAGAAAAGTTGTCAGTCTAAAAATTTCTAGGACTTTAGATAATTAAAACATGTTTTCAATATAATTCGATTAATCCAATTTGTGTCGAAAAACTCCTTCCGGATTATGATTTTAAGGTATGCTCAATATCTACATCGTTTTCCAAAGGCGATAGCCTTCTCCGTCGAACGAAAATTAGTCCGGATCAAAATTTCTATAATTTTAAATCAATAATCTAGCTCTAAATAGATTACAAACGGTCCATTTCACGTTGAAAAATACCTTCCCTTTGGTGATTTAAGGTAGTCTAAATATTTTCTTCATTTTTCGAAGGCCATAGCTGTAATACCTGATTTTCTTATGTCTGAACGATTCTATGTATAAATTTACATTGAACCGTAAAGGTATTTATGGAAAAGCCCAGTTAAGGGTTTTTAATTATGTTTTGTGAGTTTTATGACTTTATAAGACTCAAAAATGGTTATGTATTTAAGAAAACGACCTTTTAGGTGATAAGGAACAAATCGTGAAATTTTACAAAAGTCAAAGTTTGACCAAAACCGTCGCGGTTGACCAAAAGTCAACTGTTGACCATGAAAGTCAAAACTTGACAAGAAGGTCCCTAATTGACAAGAACGTCGATGGTTGACCCGAAAAGTTTAAGAAATGACTTATGTTTAGATATTGATCTGTATAAATTGCACCGGGTAAACCCGTGCCTTTTTGCAGATAAAAAGTTATGTTTAAGACATGAGAACCACCTTAGAAAATCAAGCCATTAAGTTGAAGCTTAGGGCAAAAGAGTTTGACGAACTAAGAAAAAATTTCATACCGTCCAGTATTACGCGGATGAATTTTGGACTGCAGTTCGGTAAACCAATACTGTGCATAAGTGTAACCAGTATTGAAAATACCTGTGATGACTTAAATATGGACTGCTTATTAGCAAAAGAGCCAAACAAGCTTAAGCTTTGGCTTACCTCATTACCTTTTTTATTTTGACATCATTAGTTGAATTAAGGAAAATTGGAAGAAATGAGTTGTCTTCCACCATTGATGATGGCCGGCCACATGCCCCCCTAAATGTCCAATTTTCTGATTTTTTGAGGACCAAAATGTGCAATTATGAGAAGTTTCCAACCTCTATAAATAGGGGTGGCCTTTGTTCACAATTAAAGAGAAAACTTAGCCAAACTCTTGCATTTTTTCTTCACAAAATCCGGACTTAAGGGAGAAGAGAAAGGCAAGAAAAATTTGCAAAACTAAGAGTGTGTAGGGCTTAGAGTGGTCGGATTCAAGGTGGGAACCAAGCCAAAAAGTTGGGAAAAATTTTAGAACCCATTTCCCTAGCAAGGCCGGTTCTAGGGGGGAGGAACCAAGCTAGGAGGCAGCCGGATTTTGGTGTTAGAGGCAGCCAACTTTGTGTCTTTTGGTGGCTGAACTTAAGGCAAGAAAGGCAGCAAGTTTGCACTTGCCAATCACCAAATCAGCCGGTGATTTGAGACGGAGGAAGGAAGCCGAAATCTTAGCTCACCGAGCCTAACCGAGTAAGGTAAAAACCTTAACCGATCAAGTTTCATTTAAATTTCATATGGTGAAATTTAATGTATTTAAGCTATGGTTTGTAAGGGTATAAGCCCACTTTTAAATTCTGCTCTAGTTGGTAAATTATGTGCATGTGCTTGATTTGTTTAAGCTTAGGTTTGGTGGTTCATTTATGTGCATATTGTGCATGATAAGTGTTTGATTGAATGCTTAGGGTTTTGTAGGATTATGATTTACGTTCAATTTGGTTTGCATGTTGAAATTTGAACGTTAGAAACGTTATGCATGTCTGATTTAGGCTCCCGATGAGTTCGGTTGAGGTAGGGTGGACGTTTTAGGACGAACACGAAATTTTAAACCGAAAACTGTCAACTCGGGTGGGAACTGACCAGTTTCGGGAAAAACAGTTTTTGAGGCCTTTAGAGGCCGAATCAGGGAAACTCAAAACATGAAAGTTTTTAAGTAGAGTTTTTCCTAGAGGAAAACGCGGACAGTTTTGTAAATGAGGCTCCAATGGCCTCAGTTTTTACCAAAACCCGTGCCTAAGGTGTCCAGGACCCGAGCACGGCCAGGACAAGTTCCTCAGGGGTTTTGACCACGAAAACGCCAGAACTGGGTTTTACCCAAAACATAAAAGTTGTAGAGTTTTTAAATGTTTACAACTTTCATGAAGACAAGTTTTACAGATTCAGTCTGGATTTTAAGATGAAAATGAATTTCGGAGAACTGTACAGGAATTATGGAAATCCTGTACAGGATTTACAAAGTTGACACAGAAAATGCATATTTTTGCAGTTTCACTGCAAATGGACATTGAGAAACTGTTCCAAAGGCAGTTTCCAATAGTCAATAAATTATAAGTCTCGTTTTAAGATTTTCAATCCTTAAAATTAAACAAAAGAGTTTAAATACAAAAATTAAGGTTTTCATTTCCTAAAAATAAGATTTTAAAACCAAAGTTAAAAACTACCCGAATAGGTTACCAAAGTAACCAGTTAGGATAACGTGAAAATAAGTAAGGGCTTATAACTAAGGTTATAAAGAATGTTGGTTATACTACCAACAGTTCTAACCCTTACTTTTATTTAATTTCAGAACGTTGTACGACGAGGTGTCCCAGCGGAACCTAACTCCACGATTGGACACCGCATTCACGAACGAAGTAAGTACAACTCCGCCTACAGCATAGGCTTGTTGTGAATACTTGCTAAGTATGATTGCTAGTTATGAATGCTACATGTTACATGCTCAGTGTTATAGATTAGCTTAG
>CM046362.1:23157931-23205601 GCA_025413025.1 Ficus hispida | reverse complement strand
TCCATCTACGCCTATCTGTTGATCTAGCTACAAACCATCTATTTTTTTCCCATTTCCCAGTCTTCTTAAACTGTAATTTAACATCGTTAGTATACATGAGGACGTAATGTTCTATAATTGGCATACGATTTAGTATGAACAAAATTTATTGACATACCTTTTCCTGGTCAAGCTTTCTATATCCGTCTCAGCCTCCTCTCGATGAGTATTAATTAACATAACAAAATTTATTTACAAGCTAACCATGTTCGTCCTTATTTCGCTTCCACGATCCAAAAGTTGTTGGAATTGTGATGATGTTCTATACTGAACGAATTTCCCCCAATCTTCTTCTTCTATATTGGGGTAGTTGTCAATAACTTTTTAAGGCCGTGACCACACACTATCTTCTGTTACAAATTCTGTAATACCCGAAATTTCGATGAAACTATGATTTCCTTTTAGACAAGGAAAATCCCGAGTCTTACTCTTGGATGTCGATATAAAACTCACGATCTGAGTTAAATATCAGTATATGTTTGAGTTCTCGTTTAATTAGCTATGAGACTCAATAAGCAGTTTGCTTAGTCATGCATCTGACCCTTGAGCAAAAAAGGGAAGGAAAATTCTATGATTTCATGCTGGTCAAAGTTTGACCGAAAAAGTCAAAGTTGACCGAAAAGTCAAAGGTTGACCAGGGAGGTCAAATAGATGAAGGTGTTGAGATATAGCAAAGCAGTATGGAATTATACTGTGAAAAACTTTCATTACGGACAATTTAGCAAGCATAAGCTGTGAGACCACCCAAGAAAATCAAGCACACCAAGTATGGTATTAAGGGCAAGAAGGTGCCAAGAGATAAGAAAAATTTTATTCAGTTTATTTTTATACAGATAAATTTTGGACTGTAGTACAGTATAAAAATATTGTGTTTAAGCAAACACAGTATTAGAAATATCTGTGTAGTAGAAAAATGGACTGAATATTGAGGAAAAGCCAAATAGGGCTTAATATGGATGACATCATCCTATCCTTAATTTATGACATCATAATTGGATTAAATAAGCTTGGAAAGAAAGCAAGGAAGGCTCTAGAAGAGATGACATGGCCGGCCACCTCAGGGGCAAAAATGCCAAAATTTTATCTTTAGGGGTTAAAGTGAAAATTTTGGAAAATTGTCGATGTAATGTAAGCAAAGTGATGTCATCAAGATGATGTCATCAAGGTGAGATAAGCTTGGCTTGATCTCCAAGTAAGGGGCCGGCCACCTAGAGGGCATAAATGCAAGAATTTTAACTTTCGGGGCTAAAATGCAATTTCTGAAAAATAGGTGATGTAAGCAAGATGATGTCATCAAAATGGTGTCATCATTTGCTTGGAGAACAAGGAAATGGCCGGCCACCTAGCATGCAAAAAGTGCAAAAAGTTGGTTTTTGGAGGACTATTTTGCAATTAAGCAAAGTTTCAAAAACCTCTATAAATAGGTGCCCATTTTATTCAAAAAAAATCAGAAAATTGAGCCATACTCTGCCCATTTTTCTCTGCCCAAAACCGACCCTTAGCAGCCAAGAAAAACAAGAACAAAAGCAGAAATCCAAGAGAGAATCCATTAGGGAGAGTTCGGATTTCAGTTTGGAAGCAAGGAAAAGTGCTGGAAAAAAATTGTAACCCTTTGTTGGGCAAGCTGGCCGGCTGTTAGTGAGCTGGAAAAGGAAGAGAAAAGCTGAAGGAGTGGCCGGATTTAGTGGCTGGTCTTGGTGAGGAGCAGCAGCCAAGGGACAGAAATTTTTCGGGTAACTCTTAGGAGGAGGCCGGTTAAGTTATGGGCAGCCATGGGAAGATTCAATTTCTTGAATCTTGAGGTAATCTCCATTAGCCCTAAGCTGTTAATTTGAGCTTCATTTTATGTGTATTTACAGCATTGAATGTAAGAGCATAAGCTCACCTTTAAGTGCTTAATTATGCTTGATTAGGGTTGGTGGTCTCTAGTTTATGATTTTGATGCATGTTTGCAATATGCCTACCATGTGTTTGTTATATGTTCCCATAGGTTTAAGATTGAATGTATGATGCATTGGAACATTAGAAACGATTGCATGTGTGACTTTAGGCTCCCGCTGTGGTCGGTTGAGGTAGCGTGCACGTTTTAGGACGTAAAACGAAATTATGAACCGAAACTGCCAGTCTCGGGTCAAGACTGGTCAGTGTTCTGGAAATGCTAATTTGAGGCCTTTAGAGGCCGAATTTGAAGAAACTCAAAACCACAAAGTTGTAGATAATGGTTTTTCCTAGAGGGCAACGCGGACCGTTTTTCAAAATAAGGCTCCAATGGCCTCCGTTTTTACGAAAATCTGAGGCTAATCTGCCCAGACCTAGTCTACACGTCCAGTAAGATTCAAATTAAAACTGACAAGAATCCAAGCAGAACTGGGTTTTCCTCAAAACATAAAAGTTGTAGTATTATCTGAGATCTACAACTTTTATGAAGAAAGTTTTATCAAATTCGGAACTGATTTTAAAGTAAAAATTGGATTCTAAAGACTGTGCAGGAAATAGAAATTCTAGAACAGGATTTTCAGAAAAACAAAACATGAGTAGGGAATTCTTGCACGTGTACAGGATTTTCTAGAACAATATAGGAAAACTGTATTTTACACCAAACCCCAATGTTTTGACTGTGAGAACTGTTCCCAATGGCAGTTTTCAGCCCTTAACACATTTTGTAAGTTAAGCAAAGGTTTTTAAGTTGAATTCAACAAATTTTCCGAAACAAAGAGAAAAATAGATTTTAAAGCCAAGGTTAAGTAACAAGACAATAACAGATGGTAACCGGGAAGGATACCCGAGTTATTGGGCTTGGCTCCCAAAGCCCAAGTTTGACCATGGAAGGTTGACTTTGGTTGACTAAGTTTGACCAAGGTTTATCACCTTAAGGGTTACCCAACGTAACCCAATAAGATACCGAGATTGTGATAAGCTAAGATCTAGGGTTATTTGTAATAACCCAATGGATTATGAATCAAGAATGATAAGTCATGTGCCCAAGGTTAGGATAGTAACCTAACCCGACCTGTATGGATATGGGCTTAGCAATAAGGTTACTTATGGTAACCAAACAAGTTATCGTAAGTTGTTATAGGAGGGAACATATAATATAACTAAGGCTACTCATAAATGTTGGTTAGGACACCAACATTTAATGATTATGATTTATGGTAAGATAGAATGTCTATGGCTTTTATCTTACGTCCTGTTTGGAAACAGGAGTATGAGCTATTGTCGTGCCATGATTCGGATGATTAACCAAGAGCATAGGACGACAAGTAATTATAACTCCGCCTACAGCATGGGCAAAATGTTTTTAAAGAACATGTTTTTCAAGAAATCATATGTTGATGATTTATGGTACTTACTCTATGATATGATACTATGTTGTGATGCTATGAGGTTTATGTCATGATGTTTATGATAAGATGAAATGTTATGATGCTATGTTATGAGGTTTATGTCATGATGTTTATGATAAGATGGAATGTTATAATGCTATGTTATGAGGTTTATGTCATGACGTATATGATAAGATACTATGTTACGATGCTATGCTATGATGATTTATGTTACGACGGTTATGTAATGGTTCATGTTATGTTATGTTTTAATATAGTGACATCATGTAGCATGTCCACTAATATTAACTACATGGTAAGAACACATGTTAAGATAAGCTAAGGTCATTGTGTCGTACCGACTTGCCATGATGGCGAGTTTAAATGGTTTAGTCTATGGTTTGGGCTGAGTTGGATTTGCTGCCACAATCACTCCATGTTAAACAGTTTGTTTCATGGTTTGAGTTGGTTTGGATTGGCTGCCTCCAGTCATTCCATTGTGATGGACCACGGTACGTGCACACATGATATGCAAATAAATAAGAATCAAGATAATAAATGAAAATTTAATCGATTCATAAGAAAACCTAATTGGTTCATGCATTCCTTTGTTAAAAATGTTTTGCGGATTGCACGTTGTACTTACTGGGCATAAGCTCATTACTTACGTTCATGCCGTAGGTTAAGCAACCTACCGGCGATACGTGATGCAAAGCTGTGAAGGCTGGTGCTACAGGCTGTGAAATGTGGGATGGACACCGCCACGGGATTTGAATTTATGCTATGTAAAATATGTTTTGAAAAATATATTTAAAAGATGTGTTTTATGTTATATGATAGTATGGATAAGAAACCGTTTTCAAGAAGAAAACTATTTTTAAGAAATTATTTTCAAGAACGAGTTAAAGAATGGTTTTCAAGGATGATGGCAAGCAAGTTGCCTCGTGTCGTACCGACCCACACTAGGTTGGGTTTGGTCCACGGTATGATTATGTTAGCTTTCAATATGATTATGAAAGCTCAATACTCGAGTGAGTACATATGATTATGCATGATGATAAGTTAAGTTCAAAGTAAGAAAAGAAAAAAAAAAAAAAAATTTTACTCCGAATTTTCCGCAGTTTAAGCTTTTTAAATTAAGAAGTAAGTTAAGCAAAAAATGTAACGGCCCACGTCTACGCAGTAGGACGCCCCTACGCGTGACGGTTCGGGGCGTTACAAATTCCTCGGCAAATGTCTTGTAGATCATGTCGAAAATTCCTTGCAGCTTTACCACATGATTTTAAACAAGTACTCCGAAAGCAATCATCCACGGTAAAAGAAGTAACTGTTTCTTTCCAAATTATTTCTTTCAATCCGTCTAATTCACGGGATCTCCAATCTTGCATCCATATTGGAACGTGCTCTCGAGCGAGCACACTAATCCAGATCATCAATTCATCACCGTGCTTCCCTTCCGGTTGTCCTTTCTCGTCAAATGTGACTTCAATTTGTTCACCTATTTTCCTTGCCATATGGACGCATTTCATTATAGTTGCCCTTTGCTTGCGATCGACAGTGGGATCCAATGGGTTTTTCCTTCGTGCTCTTCCCTTTCTGGAATGTTCCATTGTATTTGGGCTAATGTTTTATTCCAACAATTACCTATATTTTATTGCAACATAAAAAAAAAAACAATTATGTAAGACCAATATAAGCGAATCAAATTAAATTTCACTACCAAGCACACATTATATTAATTTTTTAAATTGACGAAAAATTGCATAAACTTATCGAGTACTAATTTCGTCAATAAAAAACCTAAAACCGTGAGGCTTCAATTCACGGCCAAGTCAGAGTGAGGTGTGCGCCCATGTGGCCACGGGCGCTAGGCGCCCCCCCACAAGCGCCAGGCACCAGGCACAAGGAGCCCCCCACGGGCGCCAGGCGCTTAGGTGGCCCCCACAGATGCCAGGGGCCCCACACGGGTGCCAACCGCCGCCCTGGCGCTCTAAGGCACACGGCCTTTTCTCTATTGTGGATTCTTCATGTATTTTCATGCTAGGGGAACTGATGTAATCTTGCTATACTTATGCATTGAATATTTATCCAATTATATATGATTTTCCAAAAGAAAAACCCATTTGGCATTTCAGCGATGTAAGATCTAGAATTTTCATCGCTAAGATTTCTTGTATAGAAATTTAAATTGTACCGTAATGGTATCTATGAAAAATCCCGGCTCAGGGTTTTTTTATTAAATTTCATGAGTTTTTATGGCTTCGTAAGACTCAAATACGATCGCTTAGTCAAGCCCATGATCTTTTGTGTCCAAAAGATAGAAAATTCTATGATTTTATTGAAAGTCAACGTTTGACCGAAAAAGTCAAAGTTGACCATGAAGGTCAAAGTTGACCATGAAAGTCAAAGATTGACTAAAAAGGTCAACTATGTGACGGAACTTAAGTATGTTAAGCAGTATAGGTTATATACTGAGAAAAACCGTTTTTACGGATAAAATAGTTAGAATTAAATCTAAAACCACCATAGAAAAATCAAGCACATTAAATAGATTATTAAGGGCCAAAGGACTTGAAGCGGAAAGAAAAGTTTTTCGTACCGTCCAATTTATGACAGATAAATTTTGGAATAAAAATTTAATTTATGATACTGTGTATTAAGTAACACAGTATTAGCAATGACTGTTTGGCTAAAAATGGATTGCTTATCAAGGTTTAAAGCCAAACAAGCCTTAAAGGAGAATGACATCACCTTATCCATTATTTATGACATCATTTGGATTTAAGCTAAATTAGGAAAGTAATTTGGAGGCTTCTAGACCATGAGTTGGCCGGCCACCTCACCCCCCCTTTTGTGAAAAATGTTGGTTTTTGAGGGACTAAAATTGCAATTAAACAAAGCTCCAAAACCTCTATAAATAGGTGGCCATTCTATTCAAAAAAATCAGAAAACTCAGCCATACTCTGCCCATTTTTCTCTGCCCAAAACCGACCCTTAGCAGCCAAGAAAGAAACAAGAACAAAAGCAGAAATCCAAGAGAGAATCCACTAGGGTGAGTTCGGTTTTCAGCTAGAAGGAAAGAAAAGAGTGCTGGAAATTTTGGAGCCTTGTTTGGCAAGCTGGCCGTGTGAGTGTGTGCTGGAAAAAGGGTGAGAAAAGTTGTTGGAAGGCCTTAGGGAGTGCTGGAATTAGTGGCTGGAATCTGTGTGGTGTAGCAGCCAAGGACCAGAAAAATTTCTGGGTGAGCTTAGGGAGAGGCCGGTTGTGTCTAGGAGCCAAGGGGGAAGAAACTTTGGACCAAACCCTAACCAACTTTAGGGTTCATTAAGGTAAAATCTTCCACAGCTTTCAGCTTTCAATTTGGTTCAATTTGGAAGTTATTTTGTATTTCAAGTTGTTGGTTGTAAGAGCATAAGCTCTAAGTTATTTTTCGGCCCTAGTTTAGGTTATGTGCTTGATTTGTAGATTAAGGGTGGTTGCTGATTTTAAATATGGTATGATTTAAGTATGCTTGCTTGATGTATGTGATTGTATGCTAGCTGATTTTCAAGATTATATGCCCCTAATAAGTTAAGATAGGAGTTAGAATGCATGATTAGGTTAAATGGTAGATTTGGTGTAATTGTGCAAGATTGAATTTTCTGCAACCTTCATTATTTGGGGAAAGAATAATGGGTTGCATGGATGAGTTTTAATTTGTGTTTAAAAAGAAATTGACGTTAGAAAGGCGCTGTATGACTGACTTAGGCTCCCGCTGAGTTCGGTTGAGGTAGTGTGCTCGTTTTAGGACCGAAAACGATTAGGAGATAGAAAACTGGCCATTCGGGTTCAAGTTACCCTGTTTTCTGGAAAGCAAATTTTGAGGCCCTTAGAGGCCGATTTTCAAAAAACGTAAAACATGAAAGTTGTTGAGAACAGTTTTTCCTGTAAGACAGCGTGGACGGTTTTTAAAAATAAGGCTCCAACGGCCTTCGTTTTCAGAGAAATCCGAGCCTGACCGTGCCCAGACTTCATGCACGGCCAGGTGAACTTAAGAAGGGAAAACGAGTGGGTTAAAGTCCGAAATCGATTTTGATCAAAACATGAAAGTTTTAGAGCTTTTTAAGATTTAAAACTTTGATGAAGGAAACTTTTTCAAATTCGAACTCAGTTTTTCAAACAAAAATGTATTTCAAAAACTGTGCAGTGATCGGTAGGTTACTGCTCAGGGTCTCTAAAAACAGTGTTAGAATTAGGCATTCCTGCACATACGTTAACAAAATTACAGTAAAAAGCTGTCCCAAAGACAGTTTTGACTTTTAAAGAATTTTACAATGAACCCACTCATAAGGATTTTAAAGAAAACTCTAAGTTTTCAAAAGCGGTTTCTAAACTAAGTTTCGATGAGCAATAACCGGAAAAAGATACCGAGTTATTGGTTTGGGCCCGAAGCCCAAGGGTTATCCAACGTAACCCCAATAAGGAACTAAGACTATGGAATATGACCCTTGTCTCGAGGGTTACCTATAGGGTTATTTATAGTAACCCGTTCCTTATGTTTTCAAGTTAATCATATGGGGGCATATAACACAGATAAAATGAATGTTGGTTGAGATAACCAACAGTTTAAAAAGTTAGGATTTCAGAATCCTGACGCTATGTCCTTTGTAATAACAGGTGATAATCTGTTATTGCAACCTGTTCAGGAGCGGCGTAGCATCGGACTTAGAATTCGAGGTAAGTACAACTCCGCCTACAGCATAGGCTTTAGTTGAATACTTGCCTAAGTATGAGTGATAAATGCTATGGTAGTTGATGTGATATGCTTAGGAAATGTTATATGTTATGAATATGCCATGATGAAATGTTATGTTATGATTAAGATGTATGATGAATTTATGATATGATAAGATTATGTTTTATGAATATGTGACATCACGAAGCATGTTCACTAACTCTAAATAAGAATGATTAAGAAATTATGAAAGATAAGTATGAAGGCAAGCAAGTTGCCTGTGTCGTACCGACCCCCTCGTAGGTCGGGTTGGACTATGGATTGAGTTGGAAATGGACTGGCCGCCCCAACCACTCCATAGTTGCGCGCCCGGTACGTACACTTATGGGGCCCATAAGCATGATAAACATGATAAGCAAGATAAGCCTGTTAGGTACGATAAGTATGATAAGCTATGAAATACCAAGCAAGCATAATTAAGCATAATTGGCTCATGCATGAATAGGGTAGAATGTGTTATGTTAGATTTGAGTTATGTTTTGTATTGTTATTTATTGCGGATAATTATGTTGTACTTGCTGAGCGAAAGCTCACGTCTTACGTCTATGCTGTAGGTAAGCAACCTGTCAGCAAATTTTGATACGAGATGGCGAGCGGGGCAGGGTGAACTGTGAAGTGAGTGGGATATTCTGCCACTACGTGTTTTGTCTCTTATGTACATTATATATTATCCGGTGTTCGATTATCGTTTTTTTTGTTCATACATTCGCTATTTATATATCGTTATTATTCATACACCCCGTATAAAAAAAAAAAAAAAAATTTCCGCTGTGTACGTTAAGTATGTATGTATGTATGTATGGTAACGGCCTGAGCTAGGTGGGTCGTTATAGAGTTGGTATCAGAGCGGTTTCCTGCTATCCCACTTCACAGTCTGCCTGCCATCGCCACCATCATTGTAAGTTGAGTTTAATTTCAAATAGTAAATAATTATTATGCGCCTATATTATGATAGACTCGACGATATGGACCCGGACCAAGTCGACGCGGACCGAGAGGCGACGAGGTCATTCTTTCAGTCGTGTCCGCTTATGTTTGACGGCACGAGACGCACAGTACCTGTGGCAGCGTGGTTGTATGATATGGAGTTGATCTTCCATATCTGCCACATCGAGGCCCGGCTACAGGTTTCTTTGGCTAGCCGGTGTTTTGCTGTCGACGCTCGGATTTGGTGGATCACTCTAGGAGAGCGTCAGTTGCCGAGCCGCACGTGGCCGCATTTTCGTACGGTAGTGATGGCTCGTTACGGGCCGATGTTAGGCGAGGGAGCAGGCGATCTTCTTCGCGATTTTGAGATCTATGAGGACATGCACCACACTCGTTACCTCAGCTACGTAGCTGATTGGCACGCGTATCCTCAGGAGACGATGGCCCATTATTGCCGACGATTCCAGGAGTCGATGCTGCCATACATTCCTCAGTATCTACAGAGTCCCGAGCTGCAGGCCTTAGTTATTCTTAGGAACGGATTGCCTATTCAGATCCGGCAGTACGTTCCTGAACCTATGCTCGGTTTGTCAGTTGGACACATGATTGAGGCTATTTTGGGAGTCGAGGCTACATTCACGATATGCCAGCCCCGGATTTGGCAGAGGCTCAGCAGGCGCCAGTAGAGGACGCCGAGATGGCAGAGCCGATTTATGAGCCGGGTCCCGTTGTTCCCGAGGATCCGATTCCCGCAGCCCCAGTACCGGAGGTGCCATATCAGGAGGCCGAGGCTGATTTAGCAGCCTAGGACTTTGACCCTGATGATCTCATCATTATTCCGGAGGACCCACCGGAGGATCCCCCTATCATCGACATATCGAGTGATGATGAGGATGATGAGGAGCCAGACCCTGAGTTAGAGCACGCAGGTTGGCTGGACTATGAGGAGGATTTAGAGGATCCAGAGGAGATTCCGTTGGCTGACAGGGAGGGAGAGTCCGATTCTGACGTATCGTCGGTGGTCACTTCTGAGCACATAGATTAGATAGACTGTATGTATATCTTTTGATGCTAGACTGATATGTACTAGCTTATTCTTTTTGGGTGATAGGCTTGTACACATATGTATGATGGTAAAGTGGTAGACACTTCCATCTGAAATTTTTGACCAGGTATGATGTATCTGATATGTATATACGATATTGTAAATATGATGTTCTTTTTGTACAAATGCAAAAGACAAGTTTATGAATGAAATGTTATGTTACGATGAAATTTAGGAATTATGTTATGATATGTTATGTTATGTTAATGTATGAATGATAAGATATGTATGAAATATGTGTGCGATGATATGACTATGATCGGCTATGTTTGTGATTGGACACAAGGTATGATAGTGTTATAGAATATTATATGCATGAAAGATAGGATATTGACAGTATGGTAATATCTTTTCTTATGTCTTATAAAGGAATTTGAAAATGGTGCGCACTCGTAAGACGGTACCAGTAAACCCTCCTGAGCCTGATATCGCGACCATCGTAGCAAATTTACAACGGCATTGCTGGAGCAGCAACGTGAAACGGAAAGACTGCGAGAGCAATTGGCTCAGATAAATGATAGACCGCGTGTGGACGAAGTTCCTCCGCATCACACAGAGTACCCCCGGTAGTACCCCAGGTACCCGAAGTCCAACCGGAGGTCCGACAAGAGGTTCCATTTAGTTCACCCATTGGGAACCCAGCAAATCTACAACCGGTGCGGGAAGATTTGCTTTATGAGCGGTTTAGAAGGATGAAGGCGCCGGAATTTGATGGACTAATGGATCCATTTCCGCGGATAATTGGTTGATAGACATCCAAGTTATCTTGGATTTCATGAGGCTCTCGGAGCAAGAGAAGGTGCTTCTGTGCTACCTTCGCTCTGAAAAAGGACGCAAGGCACTGGTGGATGACCGTGCAGATGAGGCGTGACGTTGCGACCATGAACTGGCAAGATTTTGTCATGGAGTTTCGCAACATGTTTTATAATAGGGAGATCCTCGCAGCTCAGCAGGACGAGTTCTCCAATCTGAAGCAAGGATCGATGACTGTGATGGAAGCAGTCAAGAAGTTCGAACAACTGGCACGGCTATGCCCTGAATTGGTACCCAGTGAGACCGAGAAGGTTAGGCGAATGATGAAAATGTTTCGTACCGACATCGCCAGACAAGTGAGTGCTGGCAGTAGCCCACCTACTCTAGTGTCTGACTGTGTGAGTCGAGCCCTAAGAGCAGAATACTGGATTAACCAGGATAGGGAGGCTAGGACTCAGATTTTTAAGGCCAGGAAGGAGGAGAAAGCCATAGTTAAGCCAATGCCACCCCGGCAAGGTCCGGAGTTGAATCAGAAGGGTCAGATGGGTAGCCAGGCCCAAGGCCCCAAGCAATTTGGGAGGTTCAAGAGGAAGGGAAATTTCTCTAGTTAAGGACCACAAAGGAATTTCCCTCAGAAGAGGATTTCTGGAGGAAATGAGGGAAACCGTACTGAATACCCGGTGTGCGCGAAATGTGGGAAGAAACACCCGGGGACGTGCAGAATGGGATCTAATGCTTGCTTTCTTTGCGGCAAAGAAGGGCATTATGCGAGGAATTGCACTCTAAACAATCAAGGCCAGAACCCTTCCTATCCGAACCGGAACCCCAACAGCCAACTTCATGCAGTCCAGGCGAGGCTAGAGGGACCCTCGATCACTCAGGGAAGATTAGAAGCCCCTGAACCCCAGGCCAGAATCTATGCCTATACGAGGGGAGATGCAGAAGCAGGGACTTCGCATGTGGTGACAGGTCAGATTTCTATCGCCACTCTTGATGCTGTTGCTCTATTTGATTCTGGTGCTACGCATTCTTTTGTGTCTCTGGAGTTCATCCAGAAGTTAGGAAGAGGTGTGGATGTTTTAGATCAGCCTTTCAAAACCTCTTTGCCATCCGGAGAATTTTTGTGGTCAAATTTCTGGATTCGTGATGCTTCTGTCATTCTCTGTAATAGAGAATTGTTTGTAGATCTCATCGCAATCAAGCTCCAAGATTTCGATGTGATCTTAGGGATGGATTTCTTAGGAAGGTACAACGCCCGGATTGACTGTCGGAAACATTGCGTCACGTTCAACCCCTACGGCGAGGAAGAATTTACCTTCTACGGACAGACTCACCACTCAGCCACCAGACTGATTTCGGCAATGAAGGCTTGGAGAATGTTAGCTAATGGTTGTCAAGGATATTTAGCTAACATGGTGGACAAAGATCGGGAGTTAGAGTTGAACCGGAAGATATTCCCATTATAAAGGAATATGTGGATGTCTTTCCGGAGGAACTGCCAGGACTTCCGCCGGAGCGTGAAATATCGTTTGAGATCGAGCTATTGCCTGGAACCGCACCGATATCAAAAGCGCCCTACCGAATGGCACCTGCCGAGCTTAGGGAACTTCAAGTGCAGTTGCAGGAACTGCTTAACAAGGGATTTATTCGACAAAGCTACTCTCCATGGGGAGCCCCGGTGTTATTCGTGAAAAAGAAAGATGGATCTTTGCGCATGTGCATTGATTACCGGGAGCTAAATAAGATAACGATCAAGAACAAGTACCCTCTTCCGAGGATTGATGATCTGTTCGATCAACTCAGAGGAGCAGTAGTATTTTCAAAGGTCGATCTGCGCTCAGGCTATCACCAGCTGAAGATCAAGGAGTCCGATATCTCCAAGACAGCTTTTCGAACTCGTTATGGGCATTATGAGTTTTTGGTTATGCCATTTGGACTAACCAATGCCCCAGCCGCGTTCATGGACCTTATGAATCGAGTATTCAAGGAATACCTGGACAAGTTCGTCATCGTCTTTATTGATGATATTTTAATCTACTCAAGGTCCAATGAAGAGCATGAGCATCACCTTGGATTGGTGATGGAAACGTTGAGAAGGAATCAGCTATATGCCAAATTCACAAAGTGTGAATTTTGGCTGGAAAAAGTGCATTTCTTGGGCCATGTAGTGTAAAGGAAGGGATTTCTGTGGACCCTGCAAAGGTGGAAGCGGTCAGTACGTGGCCAGCACCTAAGAATGTCACGGAGATAAGGAGCTTTCTTGGACTAGCAGGATATTATCGACGGTTTGTTGAAGGATTCTCCAAGATTGCTGCACCCCTTACCGCCCTTACCAGAAAAGGGAAGAGTTTTGAATGGACTCAGAAATGTGAGGAAAATTTCCAGGAGCTCAAGAGGAGGCTAACCAGCGCACCTGTGCTAATAATTCCTGATGTAGAGACAGGGAATTTCGTCATCTACAGCGATGCATCAAAAAGCGGATTAGGAGCTGTTCTGATGCAAAACGGGAAGGTAGTGGCCTACGCATCCCGTCAACTGAAAGATCATGAAAGGAATTATCCTACTCATGATTTGGAGCTTGCGGCAGTAGTTTTCGCACTCAAGATTTGGAGGCACTATTTGTACGGAAACAAATGTGCGATCTATACCGATCATCAGAGCCTCAAGTACATTTTCACTCAAAAAGAGCTCAACATGAGACAGCGTAGATGGCTGGAGCTCGTAAAGGACTATGACTGCGAAATCCTTTACCACCCTGGCAAGGCAAACAAGGTAGCAGACGCCTTAAGTAGGAAATCCGTAGGCATGCTGATGTCTATCGAGGCGTTTCCTAAGCCACTACAAAGGGAAATTTCTGAGTTTAACTTGGAAATGATAACGGGGAAATTATCTTCTCTGACTATTCAGTCTGATTTGTTGGAATCCATCAAGTCACACCAAGAAAAGGATTCCTTTTTGCTGAAAACTCAACTTTTTGGCAGAAAAAGTGATGAGTTCAAAACCTCTACAGATGGCGTCATCTACTTCAAGGAGAGGATTTGCGTTCCCAACTTCGAGGTCTTGAAGAATCAGATTTTGTCCGAAGCACATATGACGCCGTACTCAGTACATCCAGGAGCTTCCAAGATGTACAAAGATCTTCGCGAGAATTATTGGTGGCCCAGTATGAAGAATGAGATAGCTGAATTCGTGTCGAAATGCCTAACTTGTCAGAAAGTTAAGGCTGAACATCGACATCCTGGTGGAGAACTACAGAAGATAGAGCTTCCTGAATGGAAATGGGAGCAAATTACTATGGATTTCATAGTAGGATTACCCAGGACGTCCAGTGGGAATGACATGATTTGGGTTATCGTGGATAGGTTAACCAAATCAGCCCACTTTATTGCCATTAAGGCCACCTTTTCAGTGGAGAAATTGGCCGAGATTTTCGTATTCCAGATCGTCAGATTCCATGGAGTGCCAAAATCGATCATTTCTGATCGTGATGGACGTTTCACCTCTCGATTTTGGAGCAGTGTTCACAACGCTATGGGGTCGAAATTAAAGTTCAGTACGGCATTTCACCCCCAAACTGACGGTCAGTCGGAGCGAACCATCCAGACACTGGAAGACATGCTGAGGTCATGTGTGCTGGATTTCAAGGGAAATTGGGACCAGAAGCTGCCATTGATCGAATTCTCCTATAATAACAGCTATCATGCCTCGATTGGTATGGCTCCATTCGAAGCACTATATGGAAGGAAATGCCGATCGCCGATTCATTGGCAGGAAATTGGTCAGAAACAGCTTCAAACCACGGACTTCATCAAGAAGACCTCTGAGGATGTCAAGAAGATCAAGCAAAGGCTTGACATAGCTTTTAGCAGACAGAAAAGCTATGCCGATAAACGAAGGAGGCCTTTGGAATTTCAAGTTGGAGATGTTGTTTTCATCAAGATTGCTCCTATGAAAGGAGTAATGCGGTTTGGAAAGAAAGGGAAGCTTAGTCTAAGATATACAGGACCATTTAAGATCCTTGAGAGGATTGGAAAAGTAGCGTATAAGCTTGCCCTACCGCCAGAATTAGCCTCGATGCACAATGTTTTCCACGTTTCGATGCTAAAGAGGTATATATCGGACCCTTCCCATGTGCTTAGTCAGGAACCAGTAGAGGTTCAAACGGACTTAACTTACGAGGAGAAGCCAGTTCGAATTCTGGATCGGGAAGAGAAAGTCTTAAGGAATAAAACCATTCCCATGGTTAAAGTGTTGTGGCGAAACCATAAGGTTGAGGAGGCAACGTGGGAATTGGAAGATGATATGAGAAAGAACTACCCTGGTTTGTTCTAATTTTCGAGGACGAAAATTTTTAAGGAGGGTAGATTGTAAGATCTAGAATTTTCATCGCTAAGATTTCTTGTATAGAAATTTAAATTGTACCGTAATGGTATCTATGAAAAATCCCGGCTCAGGGTTTTTTATTTATTTTTATGAGTTCTTATGGCTCTATAAGACTCAAATATGATTGCTTAGCTAAGCATATGTTCTTTTGGGTTCAAAAGATAGAAAATCCGATGATTTTATAAAAAGTCAACGTTGACCGAAAAAGTCAAAGTTGACCATGAAGGTCAAAGTTGACCATGAAAGTCAAAGTTGACTCGATAAGTCAAAGATTGACTGGAAAGATCAACTATATGACGGAATTTAAGTATGTTGAGCAGTATAGGTTTTGTACTGCGAAAATCATTTTTTCTACAGATAAAATAGCTAGAATTAAACCTAAAACCGCCATAGAAAAATCAAGCACATTAAATAGATTATTAAGGGCCAAAGGACTTGAAGCGGAAAGAAAAGTTTTTCGTACCGTCCATTTTATGACAGATAAATTTTGGAATAAAATTTAATTTATGATACTGTGTATTAAGTAACACAGTATTAGCAATGACTGTTTGGCTAAAAATGGATTGCTTATCAAGGTTTTAAGCCAAACAAGCCCTAAGGTGGATGACATCACCTTATCCATTAATTATGACATCATTTGGATTTAAGCTAAAATTGGAAAGTATTTGGTTAGTTCTAGACCACATAATGGCCGGCCACCTCACCCCCCATTAGTGTAAAATGTTAGTTTTTGAGGGACTAAAATTGCAATTAAACAAAGCTCCAAAACCTCTATAAATAGGTGGCCATTCTATTAAAAAAAAATCAGAAAATTCAGCCATACTCTGCCCATTTTTCTCTGCCCAAAACCGAACTCTAGCAGCCAAGAAAAACAAGAACAAAAGCAGAAATCCAAGAGTGAATTCCTTAGGGTGAGTTCGGATTTCATCAAGAAAACAAGGAAAAGTGTTGGAAAAATTTTGGGGTCCCATCTTGGCACTTTGGCCGGCTGTTAGTGAGCTGGAAAAGGAAGAGAAAAGCTGAAGGAGTGGCCGGATTTAGTGACTGGAATTGGTGAGGAGCAGCAGCCAAGGGACAGAAAAGTTTTCGGGTGAGCTAGGGAGGAGGCCGGTTGTGACTAGGAGCCAAGGGGGAAGAAACTTTGGACCAAACCCTAACCAACTTTAGGGTTCATTAAGGTAAAATCTCCCACAGCTTTCAGCTTTCAATTTGGGTTCAATTGGAAAGTTTAAATTGTATTTCAAGTTGTTGGTTGTATGAGCATAAGCTCTAATTTTATTTTCAGCCCTAGTTAGGTTATGTGCTTGATTTGATTTTTAGGGTGGTTTGGTTTAATTAGTATGCTATGCTTTTAAAATGCTTGCTTGTTTGTATGCTAGCTGAATGGTTAAGTTATATGCCCCTAATAAGTTAAGATAGGAGTTAGAATGCATGATTAGGTTAAATGGCAGATTTGGTGTAATTGTGCAAGATTGAATTTTCTGCAAACCTTAATTATTTGGGGAAAGAATAATGGTTTGCATGGATGAGTTTTAATTTGTGTTTAAAAAGAAATTGACGTTAGAAAGGCGCTGTATGACTGACTTAGGCTCCCGCTGAGTTCGGTTGAGGTAGTGTGCTCGTTTTAGGACCGAAAACGATTAAGAGATAGAAAACTGGCCATTCGGGTTCAAGTTACCCTGTTTTCTGGAAAGCAAATTTTGAGGCCCTTAGAGGCCGATTTTCGAAAAACGTAAAACATGAAAGTTGTTGAGAACAGTTTTTCCTATAAGATAACATGGACAGTTTTTAAAAATAAGGCTCCAACAGCCTTCGTTTTCATAGAAATCCGAGCCTGACCGTGCCCAGACTTCATGCACGGCCAGGTGAATTTAAAAAGGGAAAACGAGTGGGTTAAAGTCCGAAATGGATTTTGATCAAAACATGAAAGTTTTAGAGCTTTTTGAGATTTAAAACTTCGATGAAGGAAACTTTTTCAAATTCGAACTCAGTTTTTCAAACAAAAATGTATTTCAAAAACTGTGCAGTGATCGGTAGGTTACTGCTCAGGGTTTCTAAAAACAGTGTTGGAATTAGGCATTCCTGCACATATGTTAACAAATTTACAGTAAAAAGCTGTTCCAAAGACAGTTTTGACTTTTAATGATTTTTACAATGAACCCACTCATAAGGATTTTAAAGAAAACTCTAAGTTTTCAAAAGCGGTTTCTAAACTAAGTTTCGATGAGCAATAACCGGAAAAAGATACCGAGTTATTGGTTTGGGCCCGAAGCCCAAGGGTTATCCAACGTAACCCCAATAAGGAACTAAGACTATGGAATAGGGCCCTTGTCTCGAGGGTTACCTATAGGGTTATTTATAGTAACCCGTTCCTTATGTTTTCAAGTTAATCATATGGGGGCATATAACACAGAATAAAATGAATGTTGGTTGAGATAACCAACAGTTTAAAAAGTAGGATTTTCAGAAATCCTTACGCTATGTCCTTTGTAATAACAGGTGATAATTTGTTATTGCAACCTGTTCAGGAGCGGCATAGCATCGGACTTAGAGTTCGAGGTAAGTACAACTCCGCCTACAGCATAGGCTTTAGTTGAATACTTGCCTAAGTATGAATGATAAATGCTATGGTAGTTGATGTGATATGCTTATGAAATGTTATATGTTATGAATATGCCATGATGAAATGTTATGTTATGATTAAGATATATGATATGTCTATGATGTATGAATTATGATATGAAGCATGATAAGATTATGTTTTATGAATATGTGACATCACGAAGCATGTTCACTAACTCTAAATAAGAATGATTAAGAAATTATGAAAGATAAGTATGAAGGCAAGCAAGTTGCCTGTGTCGTACCGACCCGCTCGTAGGTCGGGTTGGACTATGGATTGAGTTGGAAATGGACTGGCCGCCCCAACCACTCCATAGTTGCGCGCCCGGTACGTACACTTATGGGCCCATAAGCATGATAAACATGATAAGCAAGATAAGCATGTTAAGTACGATAAGTATGATAAGCTATGAAATACCAAGCAAGCATAATCAAGCATAATTGGCTCATGCATGATTAGGGTAGAATGTGTTATGTTAGATTTGAGTTATGTTTTGTATTGTTATTTATTGCGGATAATTATGTTGTACTTGCGAGCGAAAGCTCACGTCTTACGTCTATGCTGTAGGTAAGCAACCTGTCAGCAATTTTCGATACAAGATGGCGAGCGGGGCAGGGTGAACCGTGAAGTGTGTGGGATATTCTACCGCTACGTGTTTTGTCTCTTATGCACATTATATATTATCCGGAGTTCGATTATCGCTTTTTGTTTTGTTCATACATTTGCTATTTATATATCGTTATTGTTCATGCACCCCGTATAAAAAAAAAAAAAAAAATTTCCGCTGTGTACGTTAAGTATGTATGTATGTATGTATGGTAACGGCCTGTGCTAGGCGGGTCGTTACAGATTTTGGCTGCCAAAAACCGCCCCTTCCTTGCTCTATTTATAGGTGAAAATTACAAATTTTCACCATTTAATTTTATTTCAAAAATTGCATATTAGGACCTAAAAATAAAATATTTACTAACTAGTCCCAAACATGTGGCCGGCCATTTGGAGTCCTTGGAGGCCAAGTAATTGGCTTACCTCATGCTTGCATCATCTTGCTTACATCACCTTGCTTACATCACCTTGCTTGCATCATATTTTCTTAAATTTGCACTTTAGTCCCTAAAGGACAAAATATTTGCCTATTACTCCTTATAGGTGGCCGGCCATTATAGATTAATTGGAGACCAAGTTTGCTTACCTCATCATGCTTATGTCACCTTGCTTACATCATCAAGGTAATTTCTTAAAATTACACTTTGGCCCCTATGGATAAAATATTTACAATTTAGCCCCTAAATGTGGCCGGCCATTTGATGCTAGGTGGCATCCAAATATTTTTCCCACTTTTCTTTAATCAATAATGATATCATAAATCCATGATAAGGTGATGACATCTTAAGGCCTTGTTTGGCTTGTTACTTAATATGCGGTCCATTTTTATGCTAACACAGATATTTCCAATACTGTTATTAACTAATAGCAGTATTGTACACTGTACTACAATCCAAAATTTATCTGTGTAAAAATGAACTGTATAAAATTTTTCTTATTTCTTGGGACCTTTCTTGCCCTTAATTTCTAACTTGGCGTGCTTGATTTTCTAGGGTGGTCTCATAGCTTATGCTTGCTTATTCATCCGTAATGAAGGTTTTCGCAGAATATTATCCATACTGCTTATCATCTCTCAGCACCTTCATCTGTTTGACCTTCCTGGTCAACCTTTGACTTTTTGGTCAACTTTGACTTTTTCGGTCAAATTTTAACCAACATGAAATCATAGGATTTTTCTTCCCTTTTTGCTCAAGGGTCACATGCATGACTAAGCAAACTGCTTATTGAGTCTCGTAACCGTTTAATCGAGAACTCAAACTGATACTATTATTCGACCGTGATTACGGAACTCTCAAGTCATCAAAATTTCGGGTATTACAATCTACCCTCCTTAAAAGATTTTCGTCCTCGAAAATTCGAATAATTCTAAGTGGCTTTTCTTCAAATCCACTATCAATCTATTGTAACTTGTTCATGTTCCCATTTTAATACTTTTAATAGGATCATGTCTCTTATATAGAACCATAATCTTATTTCTACATCATCATAATTCTTATCCTCATACTTTCATGCTTTCATGCATACTTTCATATCCTTATCATCATACTTTCATTCTTTCACACTGCATCGCAATAACTATCTACATAAATTTCTTAGCAAGTATATCATATAACTTGCCATATTTGAAAAGCATATTATATCATATAGCTTTTCCATGCTTGAAAAGTATATTGTATCTTATATTTAAGATACTTTTCTCTAACGGTAATTGAGGGCTCAGTGAATATATCATATTGAACATATTTGTCTTTCAATTTAGCTGAAACTGAGGACCCTCTGGTACAATGGTAATCTTGTGCTATTAGAACCCTTTTTCTTTTCATGATGGCCCCTTTCTTGGAACTTTGTTCCTCAAGGTTTTCGGCCCTTTACTTTTCATGATGGCCCCTTTCTTGGAACTTAATTCCTCAAGGATTTCGCCCATAACATAACATAACGTGAGTTGGTTCTAATAAGCCTATGATGTCCTTTTTGTACAAATGCAAAAGACAAGTTTATGAATGAAATGTTATGTTACGATGAAATTATGGGAATTATGTTATGATATGTTATGTTATGTTAATGTATGAATGATACGATATGTATGAAATATGTATGCGATGATATGACTATGATCGGCTATATTTGTGATTGGACATAAAGTATGATAGTGTTATAGAATATTATATGCATGAAAGATAGGATATTGACAGTATGGTAATATCTTTTCTTATGTCTTATAAAGGAATTTGAAAATGGTGCGCACTCGTAAGACGGTACCAGTAAACCCTCCTGAGCCTGATATCGCGACCATTGTAGCAAATTTACAACGGCAGTTGCTGGAGCAGCAACGTGAAACGGAAAGACTGCGAGAGCAATTGGCTTAGATAAATGATAGACCGCGTGTGGACGAAGTTCCTCCGCATCACGACAGAGTACCCCCGGTAGTACCCCAGGTACCTGAAGTCCAACCGGAGGTCCGACAAGAGGTTCCACGGAACTTTGAAGTTCCGTTAGCACCCATTGGGAACCCAGCAAATCTACAACCGGTGCGGGAAGATTTGCTTTATGAGCGGTTTAGAAGGATGAAGGCGCCGGAATTTGATGGACTAAAGGATCCGATTTCCGCGGATAATTGGTTGATAGACATCCAAGTTATCTTGGATTTCATGAGGCTTTCGGAGCAAGAGAAGGTGCTTTGTGCTTCCTTCGCTCTGAAAAAGGACGCAAGGCACTGGTGGATGACCGTGCAGATGAGGCGTGACGTTGCGACCATGAACTGGCAAGATTTTGTCATGGAGTTTCGCAACATGTTTTATAATAGGGAGATCCTCGCAGCTCAACAGGACGAGTTCTCCAATCTGAAGCAAGGATCGATGACTGTGATGGAAGCAGTCAAGAAGTTCGAACAACTGGCACGGCTATGCCCTGAATTGGTACCCAATAAGACCGCGAAGGTTAGGCGAATGATGAAAATGTTTCGTACCGACATCGCCAGACAAGTGAGTGCTGGCAGTAGCCCACCTACTTTAGTGTCTGACTGTGTGAGTCGAGCCCTAAGAGCAGAATACTGGATTAACCAGGATAGGGAGGCTAGGTGTAATACCCGAAACTTTTATGGCTTATGATTCCTGTAGAAACAAGGAAAACCTAAGTCTGAATCATGATCGGAGTAGAATATCAGTATAAGTTTGAGTTCTCGATTAATTAGCTACGAGACTCAAAAATAGTTTGCTTAGGCAAATATAGGCTTTTTTTGGGGAAAAAGGGCAAAATAGTAGTTTTGACTTTTATTCCGGTCAAAGTTGACCAAGATGATACTACAGTGTAATTTATCGGTATAGAAACTATACTGCAGAAAACTGTCGTTACGGACAAGATAGCTAGAATAAGATATGAGACCAGCCTAGAAAAATCAAGCACACTAAGTTGGATATCAAGGGCCAGATGGCTTAAGGAAATAAGAAAAATTTTATACAGTCCGTTTTTATACAGATGGATTTTGGACTGTAGTACAGTATAAAAATACTGTGTTTAAGCAAACACAGTATTAGAAATATCTGTGTAGCAGAAAAATGGACTGAATATTAAGGAAAAGCCAAACGGGGCTTAATATGGATGACATCATCCTATCTTTAATTTATGACATCATAATTGGATTAAATAAGCTTGGAAAGAAAACCAAGAACTCTCTAGAACAAGATGACATGGCCGGCCACCTCAGGGACAAAAATGCCAAAATTTTATCTTTAGGGGTTAAAGTGAAAATTTTGGAAAATTGATGATGTAAGCGAAGTGATGTCATCAAGATGATGTCATCAAGGTGAGATAAGCTTGGCTTGTTCACCAAGAAAGCAACCGGCCACCTAGGGGGCATTTTTGTAAGAATTTTCACTTTTGGGGCAAAAGTGTAAATTTTGGAAATTTGGTGATGTAAGCAATGAGGTAAGCGATGATGTAAGCCATGATGTCATCCCTTGCTTGCTCTCCAAGTCTTGGCCGGCCACCTTGACACCTAGCATGCCAATTGCATGATTTCCTCTAAGTTTAGGGGCTAAAATGCAAATTTTGGAAAGTTTGCATTTGCCTATAAATAGGGGTGGCATTTAAAAAAAAAAAATCAGAAAAAGCAGCCAAACTCTTGCCATTCTTCTGCAGAAAAATCCGAGAGAGAGAGGAGGAGAGAAACCAAGAGAGAACCAAGAGAAAAGTTGGAAAAAGCCAAGGGAGGCTAGTTAGTGTGCATGTTCGGTTTCAAGCTAGAAACCAAGGACAAATCTGGAAATTTTGGACCCAATTTCTGGACAGTGGCCGTGCATGGGAGAGGAAGAAAAGGGAGGGAGATTTCGGTTTGCATACCCTAACCCATCCCTAGGGTTAGCTAAGGTAAAACTCCCTCAAACCCTAACATCTTTTCCATGCAAGTTAGATGGGATATTTATGTGTATGTTTGTATGTGCATGGCTGAAAATTGGAACCCCATTTGGAGGGGAAATCCGGACTTGATGGCAGCCAAGGGGGAGTGAGGAAAAAGTTGGAATCCAAGCTTGTGAACCAACATCCAAGCTCTAGAGGTAAACCCTTGGCCCTAAACCTTTTCAATTTGAGCTTAAATTTGTGAAATTTAATTGTATTTCAAGCTTGATTTGTATGAGCATAAGCTCACTTTAATTTTCTGCCTTAGGTTGAAATTATAGGCTATGTGCTTGATTAGTTAGGGTTTTATGTTTGGTGGTTTTAAGTTGCATGCTAGATGCTTGTGAAAATGATTAGGGTTTTATATGTTGATGCATGATGTTAATTTTGATATGCATGGATGTATGTTTTACGCTAGAAAGCCGCTGCATGTGTGTATTAGAGCTCCCGCGGTGGCTGGTCGAGCTAGATTCCACGTCTAGGACGTAAAACGAATTCTAAACCGAAAACTGCCAGTTCGGGTGCCAACTGGCCAGTTTCGGGAAAAGTGAAATTTGAGGCCTTTAGAGGCCGAACTGGGTAAAACTTAAAACATAAAAGTTGTTCAGGAGGGTTTTTCCTAGGGAACAGCGTGGGCAGAATCCCAAAATGAGACTCCAATGGTCTCTGTTTTTACAAAAATCCGTGGCTGGTCTGCCCAGACCCAGTTTACAGGATCAGCCAGTTTCAAACAAAAACTGGTGCAAATACAAGCAGAACTGGGTTTTTCTCAAAAGACGAAAGTTTTAGGATTTTTCAAGATCTAAAACTTTCGTGAAGACAAGTTTTTCAAAATCGGAATGGATTTTTAAAATGACACGGATTTCTAAAGAGTGTGCAAGAAACAAGAAATTCCTGCACAGGATTTTCTAAAACAATACAGGAAAACTGTATTTTTGCACCAACACCAATGTGTTGACTGTGGAAAACTACTCCAAAGGCAGTTTTCGACAGTTAATAATTTTTACAAACCTTTCTCAAAGAATTACAATTTTTCAAAGTTAAACTAGAATTTTTGAACAAAGAGAACTAAGTTTTTCCAAAGCAAAGAGAAAAACAAGTTTTTGGATTCAAAAGTTATCTTACTTTTGGTAACAAAACAATGATGGACGGTAACCGGGAAGGATACCCGAGTTACGGGATGGAGTCCAAAGCCCAAAGTTGACTTAGGATAATTGAACTAAGTTTGACTACCTCAAGGGTTACTCAAGGTAACCCAACAAGGTATAAAAATTGGGTTTGATCCTAAAACCCAAAAGATTATGAATAAAAATGACAAGGCATAGGTTAGGATGATAACCTAACACTATTCATGTTTGTATTGGGCCGGATGCCCTAAGGTTACTCTAAGTAACCAAACAAGTTATCATGAGGTAATAAAATTAATATAGGAGGGACATATGACTAGGGTTACTATTAAAGGTTGGTTAAGGATACCAACATTGCATGAAAAGATTTACGGTAAGATAGGCTAATCCTTATCTTACACCCTAATTGAAACAGGAATAGAACTTGTCGATGTACCTTGACGGAACATTAGGTCAACTTTCAAGAGCATAGGAAACCAGGTAAGTACAGACCTCACCTACAGTATGAAAATAGTAAAAGCTATTTTCAAGTATACATGCTATGTGATGCTATGTGATACTATGTTATGCTATGTGATGCTATGTTATACTATGTTACGCTATGTGATGCTATGTTATGCTATGACATGAAATGCCATGTTTTCCAGAAAGCTATTTTTTCAAGAATGCCATGTTTTAAAAAAATATATATATACATGTTATGGCAAAAGTTAAGGATGATTTGATATAGTGACATCATGAAGCATGTTCACTAATGTTAAACCACATGATAAGGTAAGACAAGTAGGGTGTCGTACCAACCTCCCGTGATCGTGGAGGATACATGTTCAAAACCAGTTGTGACATTTACCTCTCGTTGATGCTTGAGGGTCATGTTATAATTCCCAGAACTGTTAGGGCCTTGCAAACCCTAGCTTTGTCTGGAGGCTGCGCGCTTTTGGTACGTACACTAGGGGCCCACATGTTGAGACAAGATAAAGAGTTCAAGATTGAGTCTATAATAAATCATAAGACATTCAATCGATCATAAATGGATCATGCATATGTTACAAGATGATTTGCATGTTTTTTTTTAGATGTTTGAAATGTTTTTGTGAGATATGTTTGTACTTGCTGGGCGAAAGCTCATCTGTATATTTCATACTGTAGGTAAGATGCTTGCAGCTTTACTTGGTGGGCCATGGAGACGATGGGGCGAGTGAAGGGCGGTGTGGGATACCACTACGCAAGATTTTCCGCAAAATATTATAAGTTATGAAATTGTATATGTATGTTATGTAATGTTTTCAAGGTCCTATTTAAAAGGTTATGGTGACCTTATAATCGACATAACAAGTTATGGGTAGGCATGATGAAGTTTACCCATAAGTACAAGTTTAGTTTCGAGTTATGATTGTTAAAATATAAAGATTTAAGTTAAGCAAGTGTGGTAACGACCCACGTTTACGTAGTACGCCCTTACGTGGACGGCCGGGGCGTCACACTAGGGCTCAGATTTTTTAGGCCAGGAAGGAGGCGAAAGCCGTAGTTAAGCCAATGCCACCCCGGCAAGGTCCGGAGTTGAATCAGAAGGGTCAGATGGGTAGCCAGGCCCAAGGCCCTAAGCAATTTGGGAGGTTCAAGAGGAAGGGAAATTTCTCTAGTCAAGGACCACAAAGGAATTTCCCTCAGAAGAGGATTTCTGGAGGAAATGAGGGAAACCGTACTGAATACCCGGTGTGCGCGAAATGTGGGAAGAAACACCCGGAGACGTGCAGAATGGGATCTAATGCTTGCTTTCTTTGTGGCAAAGAAGGGCATTATGCGAGGAATTGCACTCTAAACAATCAAGGCCAGAACCTGTAACGCCCCCAAAATCTACGTAGGGCCGAATACGTAAACGTGGGCCGTTACCAAACTTGCTAAACTTAAATCTTTGTTTTATCGAAAAAATTTCAGGATAAATTTTTTTTTTCTTTAAACTTTAAAACTTTAAATTTTATTTTAAAACTCATAATTCGAAACTCAACTTGAATTAACTTGTACTGACGGGTAAACTTCATCATGTCTATCCCTTTTACTTGTTATGCCGATTATAAGGTTACCATGACCTTTTAAATCGGACCTTGGAAACATTACATCACATCCATATACAACATCATACTTAAAAACATTTGCGGAAAATATTACGTAGTGGTATCCCACACCGCCCTTCACTCGCTGCATCGTCTCCATGGCCCATCAAGTAATGCTGCAGGCGTCTTACCTACAGTATGAAATATACAAATGAGCTTTCGCCCAGCAAGTACAAACATGATCTCACAAAAATCTTTTCAAACATCAAGTAACATATCAATCATCATGTAGTTTATGCATGATCCGATTATGTCCAATTATAAATCTTTTAGGCACTTTTAACTCATTATCTTGATTACATGTGGGCCCCTGGTGTCCGTACCAAAAGCGCGCAGCCTCCAGACAAAGCTAGGGTTTGCAAGGCCCTAACAGTTCTGGGAATTATAACGTGACCCTCACGCATCAACGAGAGGTAAATGTCACAACTGGTTTTGAACATGTAGCCTCCTCGATCACGGGAGGTTGGTACGACACCTTACTTGATTTATCTTACCATGTGGTTCAATATTAGTGAACATGCTTCATGATGTCACCATGTCACATCATTCTTAACATTTGCCATAACGTGGCATTTTTTTAAAACCATGATATTTTTAGAAAACATGGCATTACATGTCATAGCATATCATCGCACGGCATCACATATCATAACATAGCATAACATGGCATAGCATAGCATATCATAACATGGCATAGCATAGCATAGCATAGCATAACATGTATACTTGAAAATAGCTTTTACTATTTTCCATACTGCAGGTGAGGTCTGTACTTACCTGGTTTCCTATGCTCTTGAAACTTGACCTAATGTTCCGTCAAGGTACATCGACAGGTTCTATTCCTGTTTCAATTAGGGTGTAAGATAAGGATTAGCCTATCTTACCGTAAATCTTTTCATACAATGTTGGTATCCTTAACCAACCTTTAATAGTAACCCTAGTCATATGTCCCTCCTATATTAATTTATTACCTCATGATAACTTGTTTGGTTACTTAGAGTAACCTTAGGGCATCCGGCCCAATACAAACATGAATAGTGTTAGGTTATCATCCTAACCTATGCCTTGTCATTTATAATCTTTTGGGTTTTAGGATCAAACCCAATTTTTATACCTTGTTGGGTTACCTTGAGTAACCCTTGAGGTAGTCAAACTTAGTACAATTATCCTAAGTCAACTTTGGGCTTTGGACTCCATCCCGTAACTCGGGTATCCTTCCCGGTTACCGTCCATCATTGTTTTGTTACCAAAAGTAAGATAACTTTTGAATCCAAAAACTTGTTTTTCTCTTTGCTTTGGAAAAACTTAGTTCTCTTTGTTCAAAAATTCTAGTTTAACTTTGAAAAATTGTAATTCTTTGAGAAAGGTTTATAAAAATTATTAACTGTCGAAAACTGCCTTTGGAGTAGTTTTCCACAGTCAACACATTGGTGTTGGTGCAAAAATACAGTTTTCCTGTATTGTTTTAGAAAATCCTGTGCAGGAATTTCTTGTTTCCTGCACACTCTTTAGAAATCCGTGTCAGTTTAAAAATCCATTCCGATTTTGAAAAACTTGTCTTCACGAAAGTTTTAGATCTTGAAAAATCCTAAAACTTTCGTGTTTTGAGAAAAATCCATTTCTGCTTGTATTTGCACCAGTTTTTGTTTGAAACTGGCTGATCCTGTAAACTGGGCCTGGGCAGACCAGCCACGGATTTTTGTAAAAACAGAGACCATTGGAGCCTTATTTTGATAAACGGTTCACGCTTCCCTCTAGGAAAAACCCTTATCTACAACTTTGTAGTTTTGAGTTTCTTCAAATTCGGCCTCTAAGGGCCTCAAAATACCATTTCCAGAACACTGCCCAGTCTTGACCCGAGACTGGCAGTTTCGGTTCTTAATTTCGTTTTACGTCCTAAAACGTGCACGCTACCTCAACCGACCACAGCGGGAGCCTAAAGTCACACATGCAATCGTTTCTAACGTTCCAATCCATCATGCATATAACCATACATTCATTCTAAAACCTATGGGGACTTATAACAAACACTTAGTAGACATATTTGAAAACATGCATCAAAACCATAAACTAGAGACCTTGAGACCCTAATCAAGCATAATCAAGCACTAAAAGGTGAGCTTATGCTCTTACATTCAATACTGGAAATACACTTAAACTTGAACTAAACATTAGAGGGTGGAGAGGATTACCTCAAGATCCAAGAAAATGGATCTACCCGTGGTTGCCTATAGCCTAGCCGGCCATGCTCCTCCAATGGGCACCAAAACTTTTTGGCCCCTTGGTGGCTGTCCTTACAAGATCCGGCCCTTCCCCCTAATTCCTAACACTTTTCTCTGCTTTTTCTTGCTCACCACAACCGGTCATTCAAGCCACAAAATGGGTTTCCAATTTTTTTTCCACTCTTTCTTTTCTTCCTCACAAAATCCGAACTCTCCCTAAGGGATTGTCTCTTGGATTTTTGTTTTTGGTTCTTGTTTTCCTTTGGCTGCTAAGGGACGGTTTTGGAGCAGAAAAATGGGCAGAACTTGGCTCAATTTTCTGATTTTTTTGAATAAAATGGGCACCTATTTATAGGCAAATGCAAACTTTCCAAAATTTGCATTTTAGCCCCTAAACTTAGAGGAAATAATGCAATTGGCATGCTAGGTGTCAAGGTGGCCGGCCAAGACTTGGAGAGCAATCAAGGGATGACATCATGGCTTACATCATCGCTTACCTCATTGCTTACATCACCAAATTTCCAAAATTTGCACTTTTGCCCCAAAAGTGAAAATTCTTACAAAAATGCCCCCTAGGTGGCCGGTTGCTTTCTTGGTGAACAAGCCAAGCTTATCTCACCTTGATGACATCACTTCGCTTACATCATCAATTTTCCAAAATTTGCACTTTTGCCCCAAAAGTGAAAATTTTGGCATTTTTGTCCCTGAGGTGGCCGGCCATGTCATCTTGTTCTAGAGAGTTCTTGGTTTTCTTTCCAAGCTTATTTAATCCAATTATGATGTCATAAATTAAAGATAGGATGATGTCATCCATATTAAGCCCCGTTTGGCTTTTCCTTAATATTCAGTCCATTTTTCTGCTACACAGATATTTCTAATACTGTGTTTGCTTAAACACAGTATTTTTATACTGTACTACAGTCCAAAATTTATCTGTGTAAAAATGAACTTTATCAAATTTTTCTTGTTTCTTAAAACCTTTCTTGCCCTTCGTATCTAACTTGGTGTGCTTGATTTTTCTAGGGTGGTCTCATAGCTTATGCTTACTTATTCGTCCGTAATGAAGGTTTTCGCAGTATATTATCCATACTGCTTTGCCGTATCTCAGCACCTTCATCTATTTGACCTTCCGGGTCAACCTTTGACTTTTTGGTCAACTTTGACTTTCTTGGTCAAACTTTGACCATCATGAAATTATGAAATTTCATCACGCCATTTTCCTTAAAACGCCTTATACTTGGCTAAGTAGTCTATTATTGAGTCTCGTAACTGGTTAAATGAGAACTCAAACTTATACTGTTATTCCATTCCAATCTTGATCCAGACTTAGGTTTTCCTTGTTTCTAAGGAATCTAGAGTCATCAAAATTTCGGATATTACATTCTACCCTCTTAAAAGATTTTCGTCCTCGAAAATTCGTATAATCCTAAATGGCTTTTCTTCAATCCACCATCAATTCTTCACAAGTTACTTTAGATTGAATAACTTGTTCATGTTCCCATTTTAACATCTTAATGGGATCATGTCTCTTATATAGAACCATAATCTTCTTTCTATATCCTCATAATTCATATCCTCATACTCTTATGTTTTCATGTCCTCATACTTTCCTTTCATACTGCATCACAAGAACTATTTACATGAAAAACTGAGCAAGTATTTCATATAACTTGCTATATTTGAAAAGCATATTATATCATATAGCTTTTCCATGCTTGAAAAGTATATTGTATCTTATATTTAAGATACTTTTCTTTAACTGTAATTGAGGGCTCAGTGAATATATCATATTGAAAATATTTTTCTTTCAATTTAGCTGTAGCTGAGGACCCTCTGGTACAATGTTAATCTTGTGCTATTAGAACCCTTTTTCTTTTCATGATGGCCCCTTTCTTGGAACTTTGTTCCTCAAGGTTTTCGGCCCTTTACTTTTCATGATGGCCCCTTTCTTGGAACTTTATTCCTCAAGGATTTGGCCCTTACATAGCATGATGACCATAATATGATGGCCCTTTCATAACATGGGTTGGTTCTAATAAGCATAAGATCAAGCACCATACATAAAAATAATTTCTTGGAATCTTTTTCCAAGTGAATCATGGAAAACAATAATAAATAGTATTATTGAAACATATTACTGTTCGAGTGATGCATTGAAAGGTATCATTGAATCAACTAGCTGCTTGTTAGCCAGTAGAACTTTCTCTTGTGCTTCAGCACTTCCTTCATAGCACAAAGGCATAATCATAATTCTAAGGAATATCTAAAACTTCCCATCATTGCATAATTTTCCTTACTTAAAGATTGTACATAGTCGACCTTAGTCAAATCATTGTGTGTCGACTTCAAAATTGTTGCTATCAATCTCTACCTCATTAACTTCATTGACAGACTCATAGTCATCATCATTATTATCTTAGCCTAATAAATTGTCGTTGGTAGCATCCAACTCATATTGGCATAATGCCTAGTTGCTACCCCCAAACTAAGGCATCATCAAAATTTTTCCCCGTATCTAATAATACTCTTATGGGGTAAAAGTTTCACAATCAGGAAACTTAACTTCCATGGTATTGATCCATTCCTTAGAAGGAAAAATTCCTTAATATCACTATACCCGAGATGAAGTGATAGGCTATACGATCTCAAAGCCTATTCATTTCTTATTGCTATTCTAACGATCATAACTTAATTACTACAGTTGTAAGATTAGGCCCTTGCAAACATTTGGTTCGTTCGTACGAACGGCGAACCATCTTTTAATTCCAGTCCCTTATTCCTCACATTTCTAATACCCATTCTGTCCTTCATAACTTATCATGTCCTATCTTGGAAACATCATAACTTATCATGATCTCTTCATCTCACATCATAAGCTTGTCCATCACATACTTATCATGGTAATTTTAGGATCGCGGAAATGCTCCCATAAAATTAAATGTATCATGGTATCACCTTATGTGACCATCGATGAGGTATCCTCCTTATATAAGCAATATCTTAGCTAATTCTAATAAAGGAAAATAACTTAACTTACTTGGGCACTTGCAGAAACGATACGAAGCAAAGTGAAGTAGGCTGGCAGGATACCGCTCTGATACCAAACTGTAACGCCCCCAAAATCTACGTAGGGCCGAATACGTAAACGTGGGCCGTTACCAAACTTGCTAAACTTAAATCTTTGTTTTATCGAAAAAATTTCAGGATAAATTTTTTTTTTTCTTTAAACTTTAAAACTTTAAATTTTATTTTAAAATCATAACTCGAAACTCAACTTGAATTAACTTGTACTGACGGGTAAACTTCATCATGTCTATCCCTTTTACTTGTTATGCCGATTATAAGGTTACCATGACCTTTTAAATCGGACCTTGGAAACATTACATCACATCCATATACAACATCATACTTAAAAACATTTGCGGAAAATATTACGTAGTGGTATCCCACACCGCCCTTCACTCGCTGCATCGTCTCCATGGCCCATCAAGTAATGCTGCAGGCGTCTTACCTACAGTATGAAATATACAAATGAGCTTTCGCCCAGCAAGTACAAACATGATCTCACAAAAATCTTTTCAAACATCAAGTAACATATCAATCATCATGTAGTTTATGCATGATCCGATTATGTCCAATTATAAATCTTTTAGGCACTTTTACTCATTATCTTGATTACATGTGGGCCCCTAGTGTCCGTACCAAAAGCGCGCAGCCTCCAGACAAAGCTAGGGTTTGCAAGGCCCTAACAGTTCTGGGAATTATAACGTGACCCTCACGCATCAACGAGAGGTAAATGTCACCACTGGTTTTGAACATGTAGCCTCCTCGATCACGGGAGGTTGGTACGACACCTTACTTGATTTATCTTACCATGTGGTTCAATATTAGTGAACATGCTTCATGATGTCACAAGGTCAATCCAAACTTAACATTTGCCATATCATGGCATTCTGACATTTTTAAAACCATGACATTTTAGAAAACATGGCATAATATGTAACATGTCATAGCATCACATCATTACATGGCATCTCATATCATAACATAGCATAGCATCACATAGCATAGCATTATAACATAGCATAGCATTATAGCATAGCATAACATAGCATAGCATGTATACTTGGAAAATATCTTTTATTATTTTCCATACTGCAGGTGAGGTCTGTACTTACCTGGTTTCCTATGCTCTTGAAACTTGACCTAATGTTCCGTCAAGGTACATCGACAGGTTCTATTCCTGTTTCAATTAGGGTGTAAGATAAGGATTAGCCTATCTTACCGTAAATCTTTTCATACAATGTTGGTATCCTTAACCAACCTTTAATAGTAACCCTAGTCATATGTCCCTCCTATAAACTCATGATACTTGTTGGTTACATAAGGTAACCTTGGGTATCCCAATACAATGAATAGGTTAGGTTATTATCCTAACCTATGCCTTGTCATTTATATAATCTTTTGGGTTTTAAGATCAAACCCAATTTCAATACCTTGTTGGGTTACCTTGAGTAACCCTTGAGGTAGTCAAACTTAGTCCAATTATCCTAAGTCAACTTGGGCTTTGGACCCATCCAGTAACTCGGGTATCCTTCCCGGTTACCATCTATCATTGTTTGTTACCAAAAGTAAGATAACTTTTGAAAAAAACTCATTCTTACCTTTCTTTGGAAAAATTCAACCTTTTAGGTTTTAAAATCATTTGTTTAACTTATGAAAAATCGTATTTTCTGGAGTAGGGTTTGTAAAAATTATTAACTGTCGAAAAATGCCTTTGGAGTAGTTTTCCACAGTCAACACATTGGTGTTGGTGCAAAAATACAGTTTTCCTGTATTGTTTTAGAAAATCCTGTGCAGGAATTTCTTGTTTCCTGCACACTCTTTAGAAATCCGTGTCAGTTTAAAAATCCATTCCGATTTTGAAAAACTTGTCTTCACGAAAGTTTTAGATCTTGAAAGATCCTAAAACTTTCATGTTTTGAGAAAAATCCAGTTCTGCTTGGATTCTTGTCAGTTTTAATTTGAAACTTACTAGACGTGTAGACTAGGTCTGGGCAGATTAGCCTCGGATTTTCGTAAAAACGGAGGCCATTGGAGCCTTATTTTGATAAACGGTCCGCGCTGCCCTCTAGGAAAAACCCTTATCTACAACTTTGTAGTTTTGAGTTTCTTCAAATTCGGCCTCTAAGGGCCTCAAAATACCATTTCCAGAACACTGCCCAGTCTTGACCCGAGACTGGCAGTTTCGGTTCTTAATTTCGTTTTACGTCCTAAAACGTGCACACTACCTCAACCGACCACAGCGGGAGCCTAAAGTCACACATGCAATCGTTTCTAACGTTCCAATCCATCATGCATATAACCATACATTCATTCTAAAACCTATGGGGACTTATAACAAACACTTAGTAGACATATTTGAAAACATGCATCAAAACCATAAACTAGAGACCTTGAGACCTTAATCAAGCATAATCAAGCACTAAAAGGTGAGCTTATGCTCTTACATTCAATACTGGAAATACACTTAAACTTGAACTAAACATTAGAGGGTGGAGAGGATTACCTCAAGATCCAAGAAAATGGATCTACCCGTGGTTGCCTATAGCCTAGCCGGCCATGCTCCTCCAATGGGCACCAAAACTTTTTGGCCCCTTGGTGGCTGTCCTTACAAGATCCGGCCATTCCCCCTAATTCCTAACACTTTTCTCTGCTTTTTCTTGCTCACCACAACCGGCCATTCAAGCCACAAAATGGGTTTCCAATTTTTTTTTCACTCTTTCTTTTCTTCCTCACAAAATCCGAACTCTCCCTAAGGGATTGTCTCTTGGATTTTTGTTTTTGGTTCTTGTTTTCCTTTGGTTGCTAAGGGACGGTTTTGGAGCAGAAAAATGGGCAGAACTTGGCTCAATTTTCTGATTTTTTTGAATAAAATGGGCACCTATTTATAGGCAAATGCAAACTTTCCAAAATTTGCATTTTAGCCCCTAAACTTAGAGGAAATAATGCAATTGGCATGCTAGGTGTCAAGGTGGCCGGCCAAGACTTGGAGAGCAATCAAGGGATGACATCATGGCTTACATCATCGCTTACCTCATTGCTTACATCACCAAATTTCCAAAATTTGCACTTTTGCCCCAAAAGTGAAAATTCTTACAAAAATGCCCCCTAGGTGGCCGGTTGCTTTCTTGGTGAACAAGCCAAGCTTATCTCACCTTGATGACATCATCTTGATGACATCACTTCGCTTACATCATCAATTTTCCAAAATTTTCACTTTAACCCCTAAAGATAAAATTTTGGCATTTTTGTCCCTGAGGTGGCCGGCCATGTCATCTTGTTCTAGAGAGTTCTTGGTTTTCTTTCCAAGCTTATTTAATCCAATTATGATGTCATAAATTAAAGATAGGATGATGTCATCCATATTAAGCCCCGTTTGGCTTTTCCTCAATATTTAGTCCATTTTTCTACTACACAGATATTTCTAATACTGTGTTTGCTTAAATACAGTATTTTTATATTGTACTACAGTCCAAAATTTATCTGTGTAAAAATAAACTTTATCAAATTTTTCTTGTTTCTTAAAACCTTTCTTGCCCTTCGTATCTAACTTAGTATGCTTGATTTTTTTCTAGGCTGGTCTCGTAGCTTATTCTAGCTTAATCGTCCGAAAAGACAATTTTCTTTTCGCAGTATATAATCCATACTGCTTTGCCGTATCTCAGCACCTTCATCTATTTGACCTTCCGGGTCAACCTTTGACTTTTTGGTCAACTTTGACTTTTTCGGTCAAATTTTAACCAACATGAAATTATGAAATTTCATCACGCCATTTTCCTTAAAACGCCTTATACTTGGCTAAGTAGTCTATTGTTGAGTCTCGTTACTAGTTAAATGAGAACTCAAACTTATACTGTTATTCCATTCCAATCTTGATCCAGACTTAGGTTTTCCTTGTTTCTACAGGAATCATAAGCCATAAAAGTTTCGGGTATTACATTTAAACTGTTGGTTATCTCAACCAACATTCATTTTATTCTGTGTTATATTCCCCCATATGATTAACTTAAAAACATAAGGAACGAGTTACTATAAATAACCCTATAGGTAACCCTCGAGACAAGGGCCCTATTCCATAGTCTTAGTTCCTTATTGGGGTTACGTTGGATAACCCTTGGGCTTCGGGCCCAAACCAATAACTCGGTATCTTTTTCCGGTTATTGCTCATCGAAACTTAGTTTAGAAACCGCTTTTGAAAACTTAGAGTTTTCTTTAAAATCCTTATGAGTGGGTTCATTGTAAAAATCATTAAAAGTCAAAACTGTCTTTGGAACAGCTTTTTACTGTAAATTTGTTAACATATGTGCAGGAATGCCTAATTCCAACACTGTTTTTAGAAACCCTGAGCAGTAACCTACCGATCACTGCACAGTTTTTGAAATACATTTTTGTTTGAAAAACTGAGTTCGAATTTGAAAAAGTTTCCTTCATCAAAGTTTTAAATCTCAAAAAGCTCTAAAACTTTCATGTTTTGATCAAAATCTATTTCGGACTTTAACCCACTCGTTTTCCCTTTTTAAATTCACCTGGCCGTGCATGAACTCTGGGCACGGTCAGGCTCGGATTTCTATGAAAACGAAGGCCGTTGGAGCCTTATTTTTAAAAACTGTCTATGCTGTCTTATAGGAAAAACTGTTCCCACCAACTTTCATGTTTTACGTTTTTTGAAATCGGCCTCTAAGGGCCTCAAAATTTGCTTTCCAGAAAACAGGGTAACTTGAACCCGAATGGCCAGTTTTCTATCTCTTAATCGTTTTCGGTCCTAAAACGAGCACACTACCTCAACCGAACTCAGCGGGAGCCTAAGTCAGTCATACAGCGCCTTTCTAACGTCAATTTCTTTTTAAACACAAATTAAAACTCATCCATGCAAACCATTATTCTTTCCCCAAATAATTAAGGTTTGCAGAAAATTCAATCTTGCCAATTACACCAAATCTGCCATTTAACCTAATCATGCATTCTAACTCCTATCTTAACTTATTAGGGGCATATAACTTAACCATTCAGCTAGCATACAAACAAGCAAGCATTTTAAAAGCATAGCATACTAATTAAACCAAACCACCCTAAAAATCAAATCAAGCACATAACCTAACTAGGGCTGAAAATAAAATTAGAGCTTATGCTCATACAACCAACAACTTGAAATACAATTTAAACTTTCCAATTGAACCCAAATTGAAAGCTGAAAGCTGTGAGAGATTTTACCTTAATGAACCCTAAAGTTGGTTAGGGTTTGGTCCAAAGTTTCTTCCCCCTTGGCTCCTAGTCACAACCGGCCTCCTCCCTAGCTCACCCGAAAACTTTTCTGTCCCTTGGCTGCTGCTCCTCACCAATTCCAGTCACTAAATCCGGCCACTCCTTCAGCTTTTCTCTTCCTTTTCCAGCTCACTAACAGCCGGCCAAAGTGCCAAGATGGGACCCCAAAATTTTTCCAACACTTTTCCTTGTTTTCTTGATGAAATCCGAACTCACCCTAAGGAATTCACTCTTGGATTTCTGCTTTTGTTCTTGTTTTTCTTGGCTGCTAGAGTTCGGTTTTGGGCAGAGAAAAATGGGCAGAGTATGGCTGAATTTTCTGATTTTTTTTTAATAGAATGGCCACCTATTTATAGAGGTTTTGGAGCTTTGTTTAATTGCAATTTTAGTCCCTCAAAAACTAACATTTTACACTAATGGGGGGTGAGGTGGCCGGCCATTATGTGGTCTAGAACTAACCAAATACTTTCCAATTTTAGCTTAAATCCAAATGATGTCACAATTAATGGATAAGGTGATGTCATCCACCTTAGGGCTTGTTTGGCTTAAAACCTTGATAAGCAATCCATTTTTAGCCAAACAGTCATTGCTAATACTGTGTTACTTAATACACAGTATCATAAATTAAATTTTATTCCAAAATTTATCTGTCATAAAATGGACGGTACGAAAAACTTTTCTTTCCGCTTCAAGTCCTTTGGCCCTTAATAATCTATTTAATGTGCTTGATTTTTTCTATGGCGGTTTTAGGTTTAATTCTAGCTATTTTATCTGTAGAAAAAATGATTTTCGCAGTACAAAACCTATACTGCTCAACATACTTAAATTCCGTCATATAGTTGATCTTTCCAGTCAATCTTTGACTTATCGGATCAACTTTGATTTTCATGGTCAACTTTGACCTTCATGGTCAACTTTGACTTTTTCGGTCAACGTTGACTTTTTATAAAATCATCGGATTTTCTATCTTTTGAACCCAAAAGAACATATGCTTAGCTAAGCAATCATATTTGAGTCTTATAGAGCCATAAGAACTCATAAAAATAAATAAAAAACCCTGAGCCGGGATTTTTCATAGATACCATTACGGTACAATTTAAATTTCTATACAAGAAATCTTAGCGATGAAAATTCTAGATCTTACAATCTACCCTCCTTAAAAATTTTCGTCCTCGAAAATTAGAACAAACTAGGGTAGTTCTTTCTCATATCATCTTCCAATTCCCATGTTGCCTCCTCAACCTTATGGTTTCGCCACAACACTTTAACCATGGGAATGGTTTTATTCCTTAAGACTTTCTCTTCCCGATCCAGAATTCGAACTGGCTTCTCCTCATAAGTTAAGTCCGTTTGAACCTCTACTGGTTCCTAACTAAGCACATGGGAAGGGTCCGATATATACCTCTTTAGCATCGAAACGTGGAAAACATTGTGCATCGAGGCTAGTTCTGGCGGTAGGGCAAGCTTATACGCTACTTTTGCAATCCTCTCAAGGATCTTAAATGGTCCTGTATATCTTGGACTAAGCTTCCCTTTCTTTCCAAACCGCATTACTCCTTTCATAGGAGCAATCTTGATGAAAACAACATCTCCAACTTGAAATTCCAAAGACCTCCTTCGTTTATCAGCATAGCTTTTCTGTCTGCTAAAAGCTATGTCAAGCCTTTGCTTGATCTTCTTGACATCCTCAGAGGTCTTCTTGATGAAGTCCGTGGTTTGAAGCTGTTTCTGACCAATTTCCTGCCAATGAATCGGCGATCGGCATTTCCTTCCATATAGTGCTTCGAATGGAGCCATACCAATCGAGGCATGATAGCTGTTATTATAGGAGAATTCGATCAATGGCAGCTTCTGGTCCCAATTTCCCTTGAAATCCAGCACACATGACCTCAGCATGTCTTCCAGTGTCTGGATGGTTCGCTCCGACTGACCGTCAGTTTGGGGATGAAATGCCGTACTGAACTTTAATTTCGACCCCATAGCGTTGTGAACACTGCTCCAAAATCGAGAGGTGAAACGTCCATCATGATCAGAAATGATCGATTTTGGCACTCCATGGAATCTGACGATCTGGAATACGAAAATCTCGGCCAATTTCTCCACTGAAAATGTGGCCTTAATGGCAATAAAGTGGGCTGATTTGGTTAACCTATCCACGATAACCTAAATCATGTCATTCCCACTGGACGTCCTGGGTAATCCTACTATGAAATCCATAGTAATTTGCTCCCATTTCCATTCAGGAAGCTCTATCTTCTGTAGTTCTCCACCAGGATGTCGATGTTCAGCCTTAACTTTCTAACAAGTTAGGCATTTCGACACGAATTCAGCTATCTCATTCTTCATACTGGGCCACCAATAATTCTCGCGAAGATCTTTGTACATCTTGGAAGCTCCTGGATGTACTGAGTACGACGTCATATGTGCTTCGGACAAAATCTGATTCTTCAAGACCTCGAAGTTGGGAACGCAAATCCTCTCCTTGAAGTAGATGACGCCATTTGTAGAGGTTTTGAACTCATCACTTTTTCTGCCAAAAAGTTGAGTTTTCAGCAAAAAGGAATCCTTTTCTTGGTGTGACTTGATGGATTCCAACAAATCAGACTGAATAGTCAGAGAAGATAATTTCCCCGTTATCATTTCCAAGTTAAACTCAGAAATTTCCCTTTGTAGTGGCTTAGGAAACGCCTCGATAGACATCAGCATGCCTACGGATTTCCTACTTAAGCGTCTGCTACCTTGTTTGCCTTGCCAGGGTGGTAAAGGATTTCGCAGTCATAGTCCTTTACGAGCTCCAGCCATCTACGCTGTCTCATGTTGAGCTCTTTTTGAGTGAAAATGTACTTGAGGCTCTGATGATCGGTATAGATCGTACATTTGTTTCCGTACAAATAGTGCCTCCAAATCTTGAGTGCGAAAACTACTGCCGCAAGCTCCAAATCATGAGTAGGATAATTCCTTTCATGATCTTTCAGTTGACGGGATGCGTAGGCCACTACCTTCCCGTTTTGCATCAGAACAGCTCCTAATCCGCTTTTTGATGCATCGCTGTAGATGACGAAATTCCATGTCTCTACATCAGGAATTATTAGCACAGGTGCGCTGGTTAGCCTCCTCTTGAGCTCCTGGAAATTTTCCTCACATTTCTGAGTCCATTCAAAACTCTTCCCTTTTCTGGTAAGGGCGGTAAGGGGTGCAGCAATCTTGGAGAATCCTTCAACAAACCGTCGATAATATCATGTTAGTCCAAGAAAGCTCCTTATCTCCGTGACATTCTTAGGTGCTGGCCATGTACTGACCGCTTCCACTTTTGCAGAGTCCACAGAAATCCCTTCCTTTAGCACTACATGGCCCAAGAAATGCACTTTTTCCAGCCAAAATTCACACTTTGTGAATTTGGCATATAGCTGATTCCTTCTCAACGTTTCCATCACCAATCCAAGGTGATGCTCATGCTCTTCATTGGACCTTGAGTAGATTAAAATATCATCAATAAAGATGATGACGAACTTGTCCAGGTATTCCTTGAATACTCGATTCATAAGGTCCATGAACGCGGCTGGGGCATTGGTTAGTCCAAATGGCATAACCAAAAACTCATAATGCCCATAACGAGTTCGAAAAGCTATCTTGGAGATATCGGACTCCTTGATCTTCAGCTGGTGATAGCCTGAGTGCAAATCGACCTTTGAAAATACTACTGCTCTTCTGAGTTGATCGAACAGATCATCAATCCTCGGAAGAGGGTACTTGTTCTTGATCGTTATCTTATTTAGCTCCCGGTAATCAATGCACATGCAGAAAGATCCATCTTTCTTTTTCACGAATAACACCGGGGCTCCCCATGGAGAGTAGCTTTGTCGAATAAATCCCTTGTTAAGCAGTTCCTGCAACTGCACTTGAAGTTCCCTAAGCTCGGCAGGTGCCATTCGGTAGGGCGCTTTTGATATCGGTGCGGTTCCCGGCAATAGCTCGATCTCAAATGATATTTCATGCTCCGGCGGAAGTCCTGACAGTTCCTCCGGAAAGACATCCACATATTCCTTTATAATGGGAATATCTTCCGGTCTCAACTCTAACTCCCGATCTTTGTCCACTATGTTAGCTAAATATCCTTGACAACCATTAGCTAACATTCTCCAAGCCTTCATTGCCGAAATCAGTCTGGTGGCTGAGTGGTGAGTCTGTCCGTAGAAGGTAAATTCTTCCTCGCCGTAGGGGTTGAACGTGGCACAACGTTTCCGACAGTCAATCCGGGCGTTGTACCTTCCTAAGAAATCCATCCCTAAGATCACATCGAAATCTTGGAGCTTGATTGCGATGAGATCTACAAACAATTCTCTATTACAGAGAATGACAGAAGCATCACGAATCCAGAAATTTGACCACAAAAATTCTCCGGATGACAAAGAGGTTTTGAAAGGCTGATCTAAAACATCCACACCTCTTCCTAACTTCTGGATGAATTCCAGAGACACAAAAGAATGCGTAGCACCAGAATCAAATAGAGTAACAGCATCAAGAGTGGCGATAGAAATCTGACCTGTCACCACATGCGAAGTCCCTGCTTCTGCATCTCCCCTCGTATAGGCATAGATTCTGGCCTGGGGTTCAGGGGCTTCTAATCTTCCCTGAGTGATCGAGGGTCCCTCTAGCCTCGCCTGGACTGCATGAAGTTGGCTGTTGGGGTTCCGGTTTGGATAGGAAGGGTTCTGGCCTTGATTGTTTAGAGTGCAATTCCTCGCATAATGCCCTTCTTTGCCGCAAATAAAGCAAGCATTAAATCCCATTCTGCACGTCCCCGGGTGTTTCTTCCCACATTTCGCGCACACCGGGTATTCAGTACGGTTTCCCTTATTTCCTCCAGAAATCCTCTTCTGAGGGAAATTCCTTTGTGGTCCTTGACTAGAGAAATTTCCCTTCCTCTTGAACCTCCCAAATTGCTTGGGGCCTTGGGCCTGGCTACCCATCTGACCCTTCTGATTCAACTCCGGACCTTGCCGGGGTGGCATTGGCTTAACTACGGCTTTCTCCTCCTTCCTGGCCTTAAAAATCTGAGCCCTAGCCTCCCTATCCTGGTTAATCCAGTATTCTGCTCTTAGGGCTCGACTCACACAGTCAGACACTAAAGTAGGTGGGCTACTGCCAGCACTCACTTGTCTGGCGATGTCGGTACGAAACATTTTCATCATTCGCCTAACCTTCTCGGTCTCACTGGGAACCAATTCAGGGCATAGCCGTGCCAGTTGTTCGAACTTCTTGACTGCTTCCATCACAGTCATCGATCCTTGCTTCAGATTGGAGAACTCGTCCTGCTGAGCTGCGAGGATCTCCCTATTATAAAACATGTTGCGAAACTCCATGACAAAATCTTGCCAGTTCATGGTCGCAACGTCACGCCTCATCTGCACGGTCATCTACCAGTGCCTTGTGTCCTTTTTCAGAGCGAAGGAAGCACAAAGCACCTTCTCTTGCTCCGAAAGCCTCATGAAATCCAAGATAACTTGGATGTCTATCAACCAATTATCCGCGGAAATCGGATCCATTAGTCCATCAAATTCCAGCGCCTTCATCCTTCTAAACCGCTCATAAAGCAAATCTTCCCGCACCGGTTGTAGATTTGCTGGGTTCCCAATGGGTGCTAACGGAACTTCAAAGTTCCGTGGAACCTCTTGTCGGACCTCCGGTTGGACTTCAGGTACCTGGGGTACTACCGGGGGTACTCTGTCGTGATGCGGAGGAACTTCGTCCACACGCGGTCTATCATTTATCTGAGCCAATTGCTCTCGCAGTCTTTCCGTTTCACGTTGCTGCTCCAGCAACTGCCGTTGTAAATTTGCTACAATGGTCGCGATATCAGGCTCAGGAGGGTTTACTGGTACCGTCTTACGAGTGCGCACCATTTTCAAATTCCTTTATAAGACATAAGAAAAGATATTACCATACTGTCAATATCCTATCTTTCATGCATATAATATTCTATAACACTATCATACTTTGTGTCCAATCACAAACATAGCCGATCATAGTCATATCATCGCATACATATTTCATACATATCGTATCATTCATACATTAACATAACATAACATATCATAACATAATTCCCATAATTTCATCGTAACATAACATTTCATTCATAAACTTGTCTTTTGCATTTGTACAAAAAGGACATCATATTTACAATATCGTATATACATATCAGATACATCATACATGGTCAAAAATTTCAGATGGAAGTGTCTACCACTTTACCATCATACATATGTGTACAAGCCTATCATCCAAAAAGAATAAGCTAGTACATATCGGTCTAGCATCAAAAGATATACATACAGTCTATCTAATCTATGTGCTCAGAAGTGACCACCGACGATACGTCAGAATCGGACTCTCCCTCTTCGTCAGCCAACGGAATCTCCTCTGGATCCTCTAAATCCTCCTCATAGTCCAGCCAACCTGCGTGCTCTAACTCAGGGTCTGGCTCCTCATCATCCTCATCATCACTCGATATGTCGATGATAGGTGGATCCTCCGGTGGGTCCTCCGGAATAATGATGAGATCATCAGGGTCAAAGTCCTCGGCTGCTAAATCAGCCTCGGCCTCCTGATATGGCACCTCCGGTACTGGGGCTGCGGGAATCGGATCCTCGGGAACAACGGGACCCGGCTCATAAATCGGCTCTGCCATCTCGGCGTCCTCTACTGGCGCCTGCTGAGCCTCTGCCAAATCCGGGGCTGGCATATCGTGAATGATAGCCTCGACTCCCAAAATAGCCTCAATCATGTGTCCAACTGACAAACCGAGCATAGGTTCAGGAACGTACTGCCGGATCTGAATAGGCAATCCGTTTCTAAGAATAACTAAGGCCTGCAGCTCGGGACTCTACAGATACTGAGGAATGTACGGCAGCATCGACTCCTGGAATCGTCGGCAATAATGGGCCATCGTCTCCTGAGGATATGCGTGCCAATCAGCTACGTAGCTGAGGTAACAAGTGTGGTGCATGTCCTCATAGATCTCAAAATCGCGAAGAAGATCACCTGCTCCCTCGCCTAACATCGGCCCGTAACGAGCCATCACTACAGTACGAAAATGCGGCCACGTGCGGCTCGGCAACTGACGCTCTCCAAGGATGATCCACCATATCCGAGCATCAACAGCGAAACACCGGCTAGCCAAAGAAACCTATAGGCGGGCCTCGATGTGGCAGATATGGAAGATCAACTCCATATCATACAACCACACTGCCACAGGTACCGTACGTCTCGTGCCGTCAAACATAAGCGGACACGACTGAAAGAATGACCTCGTCGCCTCTCGGTCTGCGTCGACTTGGTCCGGGTCCATATCGTCGAGTCTATCATAATATAGGCGCATAATAATTATTTACTATTTGAAATTAAACTCAACTTACAATGATGGTGGCGATGGCAGGCAGACTGTGAAGTGGGATAGCAGGAAACCGCTCTGATACCAACTCTGTAACGACCCGCCTAGCACAGGCCGTTACCATACATACATACATACATACTTAACGTACACAGCGGAAATTTTTTTTTTTTTTTATACGGGGTGCATGAACAATAACGATATATAAATAGCGAATGTATGAACAAAACAAAAAGCGATAATCGAACACCGGATAATATATAATGTACATAAGAGACAAAACACGTAGCGGCAGAATATCCCACTCACTTCACAGTTCACCCTGCCCCGCTCGCCATCTTGTATCAAAAATTGCTGACAGGTTGCTTACCTACAGCATAGACGTAAGACGTGAGCTTTCGCTCAGCAAGTACAACATAATTATCCGCAATAAATAACAATACAAAACATAACTCAAATCTAACATAACACATTCTACCCTAATCATGCATGAGCCAATTATGCTTGATTATGCTTGCTTGGTATTTCATAGCTTATCATACTTATCGTACTTAACATGCTTATCTTGCTTATCATGTTTATCATGCTTATGGGCCCCATAAGTGTACGTACCGGGCGCGCAACTATGGAGTGGTTGGGGCGGCCAGTCCATTTCCAACTCAATCCATAGTCCAACCCGACCTACGAGCGGGTCGGTACGACACAGGCAACTTGCTTGCCTTCATACTTATCTTTCATAATTTCTTAATCATTCTTATTTAGAGTTAGTGAACATGCTTCGTGATGTCACATATTCATAAAACATAATCTTATCATGCTTCATATCATAAATTCATACATCATAGACATATCATATATCTTAATCATAACATAACATTTCATCATGGCATATTCATAACATATAACATTTCATAAGCATATCACATCAACTACCATAGCATTTATCATTCATACTTAGGCAAGTATTCAACTAAAGCCTATGCTGTAGGCGGAGTTGTACTTACCTCGAACTCTAAGTCCGATGCTATGCCGCTCCTGAACAGGTTGCAATAACAAAGTTATCACCTGTTATTACAAAGGACATAGCGTAAGGATTTCTGAAAATCCTACTTTTTAAACTGTTGGTTATCTCAACCAACATTCATTTTATTCTGTGTTATATGCCCCCATATGATTAACTTGAAAACATAAGGAACGGGTTACTATAAATAACCCTATAGGTAACCCTCGAGACAAGGGCCCTATTCCATAGTCTTAGTTCCTTATTGGGGTTACGTTGGATAACCCTTGGGCTTCGGGCCCAAACCAATAACTCGGTATCTTTTTCCGGTTATTGCTCATCGAAACTTAGTTTAGAAACCGCTTTTGAAAACTTAGAGTTTTCTTTAAAATCCTTATGAGTGGGTTCATTGTAAAAATCATTAAAAGTCAAAACTGTCTTTGGAACAGCTTTTTACTGTAAATTTGTTAACATATGTGCAGGAATGCCTAATTCCAACACTGTTTTTAGAAACCCTGAGCAGTAACCTACCGATCACTGCACAGTTTTTGAAATACATTTTTGTTTGAAAAACTGAGTTCGAATTTGAAAAAGTTTCCTTCATCAAAGTTTTAAATCTCAAAAAGCTCTAAAACTTTCATGTTTTGATCAAAATCCATTTCGGACTTTAACCCACTCGTTTTCCCTTTTTAAATTCACCTGGCCGTGCATGAAGTCTGGGCACGGTCAGGCTCGGATTTCTATGAAAGCGAAGGCCGTTGGAGCCTTATTTTTAAAAACTGTCATGTGTCTTATAGGAAAAACTGTTCTCAACAACTTTCATGTTTTACGTTTTTCGAAAATCGGCCTCTAAGGGCCTCAAAATTTGCTTTCCAGAAAACAGGGTAACTTGAACCCGAATGGCCAGTTTTCTATCTCTTAATCGTTTTCGGTCCTAAAACGAGCACACTACCTCAACCGAACTCAGCGGGAGCCTAAGTCAGTCATACAGCGCCTTTCTAACGTCAATTTCTTTTTAAACACAAATTAAAACTCATCCATGCAAACCATTATTCTTTCCCCAAATAATTAAGGTTTGCAGAAAATTCAATCTTGCACAATTACACCAAATCTGCCATTTAACCTAATCATGCATTCTAACTCCTATCTTAACTTATTAGGGGCATATAACTTAACCATTCAGCTAGCATACAAACAAGCAAGCATTTTAAAAGCATAGCATACTAATTAAACCAAACCACCCTAAAAATCAAATCAAGCACATAACCTAACTAGGGCTGAAAATAAAATTAGAGCTTATGCTCATACAACCAACAACTTGAAATACAATTTAAACTTTCCAATTGAACCCAAATTGAAAGCTGAAAGCTGTGGGAGATTTTACCTTAATGAACCCTAAAGTTGGTTAGGGTTTGGTCCAAAGTTTCTTCCCCCTTGGCTCCTAGTCACAACCGGCCTCCTCCCTAGCTCACCCGAAAACTTTTTGTCCCTTGGCTGCTGCTCCTCACCAATTCCAGTCACTAAATCCGGCCACTCCTTCAGCTTTTCTCTTCCTTTTCCAGCTCACTAACAGCCGGCCAAAGTGCCAAGATGGGACCCCAAAATTTTTCCAACACTTTTCCTTGTTTTCTTGATGAAATCCGAACTCACCCTAAGGAATTCACTCTTGGATTTCTGCTTTTGTTCTTGTTTTTCTTGGCTGCTAGAGTTCGGTTTTGGGCAGAGAAAAATGGGCAGAGTATGGCTGAATTTTCTGATTTTTTTTTAATAGAATGGCCACCTATTTATAGAGGTTTTGGAGCTTTGTTTAATTGCAATTTTAGTCCCTCAAAAACTAACATTTTACACTAATGGGGGGTGAGGTGGCCGGCCATTATGTGGTCTAGAACTAACCAAATACTTTCCAATTTTAGCTTAAATCCAAATGATGTCATAATTAATGGATAAGGTGATGTCATCCACCTTAGGGCTTGTTTGGCTTAAAACCTTGATAAGCAATCCATTTTAGCCAAACAGTCATTGCTAATACTGTGTTACTTAATACACAGTATCATAAATTAAATTTTATTCCAAAATTTATCTGTCATAAAATGGACGGTACGAAAAACTTTTCTTTCCGCTTCAAGTCCTTTGGCCCTTAATAATCTATTTAATGTGTTGATTTTTCTATGGCGGTTTTAGGTTTAATTCTAGCTATTTTATCTGTAGAAAAAATGATTTTCGCAGTACAAAACCTATACTGCTCAACATACTTAAATTCCGTCAATAGTTGATCTTTCCAGTCAATCTTTGACTTATCGGGTCAACTTTGACTTTCATGGTCAACTTTGACCTTCATGGTCAACTTTGACTTTTCGGTCAACGTTGACTTTTTATAAAATCATCGATTTTCTATCTTTTGAACCCAAAAGAACATATGCTTAGCTAAGCAATCATATTTGAGTCTTATAGAGCCATAAGAACTCATAAAAATAAATAAAAAACCCTGAGCCGGGATTTTTCATAGATACCATTACGGTACAATTTAAATTTCTATACAAGAAATCTTAGCGATGAAA
>CM046362.1:23137983-23157831 GCA_025413025.1 Ficus hispida | reverse complement strand
AGTTCTTTCTGCGTTATGACACGTTTACTTGTGAGGATGAGGTGTTCTTGGTCGGGTCAAAGGTCATATTCAAGTCGTTGACCAAGGCCGCGAGTACTGTCAAGACAAAAATGTGGATTAGCTTGGTTTGGGTTTTCGTATGAAATATCATGATATCTTTTTTTATTATGATCAGCTTGATCTGATCGAATAGAGATATCACGTTATAATATTGCATTATCTTTTGTAAGTTTTAAATTAATAAAACCTCCTTTTCTACCCCTTCAAAAAAAAAAAAAAAAAAAAAAAAACCCTCCACAAGAAAGAAAACAATTGAGGTGGAAATAAAAAATGGAGTTGATGCACCTTTTAATGCTTGGGTTATTAAAGTTCTTTTAATAATATGCTTTTAAAGTTTCTACAACTTGTTTATGGATGGAAGTTTGTATTGTAATCAGCGACGGATCCATGATATTGATTCAATGGGGGCAAAATAAGGATAATTTATAAACTAAGATAATTGAAAAACTATGTAAAGGTTTTAAAAATTTTAATAATAGATCAATAAATCTAATCTCCCAAAACTAAAAACGTGTATAAATTTCTATAACATTTTATCAATTGATAAAATAACATTCAACCAATTGTTGGTTATTGAGCTAATAATCTTGGAAAAAATTACCCTTTTAACTAAAAGTATTGAGAAAAATGTCAGAAAAAGAAATGACAAGAAAGAAGATGAGGTAGAAGGAAGAAAAGAAAAAAGTGATACAAGTGGTGACTGAAAATTGAATAGAAGGAGATAATAAAGGAAATAATAGAGAGAAGGGAGGGAAAAGAATAAAAAAGAAAGTGAAAGATAAAATAAAATTGAAATTAAAAAAATTAGAAAAGGGAGAATTGAAGGATATAACTATTCTGTGTCTAATCGTGTGAGCAGACTTTTTTCTGAAAAAAAAAAAAAAATACTGGCACGCAAAATTAAAAGAGATATATATATATATATATATATTAAACTTATATGAGAGAGAAGCTCTTTTAAACAAAGGGTGTTGCCCTTTCATGTATCTGCATATATAATATAATTGGTGCGATGAGTTCGAGTTGAGAGTTACTTTGGGTGACTTATAATACTTCATTGGAAGTTGGCTTGAGCTAAAATTTATTAGTAGATCTGCCAAATAATGACAAGCCAACTTGCTTTTACACACACACACACACACATATATATATATATATATATTTGTATATAAAAGCAAAAGTTTTATTTAAAAAGCAACAAAGATAAAAATAATCTTACAAAACTAAGAACATAAAACCAAAAGCAAACAAATGAAACAAGAAAGAATCATAAATATTTCGCATACTGTGGATATTAAAATATTTCTTTGTCCTATTCGATATATATGAACAAAACTAAGACAAGCCAACTTGATATATAAGAGGACAGGCCGACTTGATTAATTGATTACTCCGCCTTATTCGATATGTAGATCTGTATGTTGGTGAAAATTAAAATATTTTCTAGCTAGTTACCAAGGGATTCTTTTTATTTTTTATTTTTTATTTTTTTTTTGGAGTAAACCAAGGGATTCTTTTTACTTTCTGCGTTTGCCTACAAATTGATCATTGAACTAATTGTGGGATAAGGTCACAACCATGCAATATATATATATATATATATATATATATTATATTGTTTGGAAGCTTGGGAGTAGATGAGTCAGAGTTATTTAGAGTGAGCATCTAAACTAGACGTATGGTTTCTCATATTTTTCGTGAAAGCAATTATACGATAAATAAACGGACTTTTGTAAGTTTCATGATAGTATAACTTCTATTGGTAATCTGTTGTGCCTAAACTTGTTATGCAACTGATTAAGAGCGATATGACTCCGCTATTTTTTAAAAAGGTTTTCTAGATGATTTGTGTTTGAGGGTTTATTTTTATTTAATTTTTTTTTTCCTTTTGTATGCTTAAATACTAATGTAGACACTCTTCTTTTTTTATCAGGCTTTTATCTTTGAGTTTTATTAATAAGGTTTAATGATGCCTTTTATAGAAAAAGGTATAGTTTCGGCTTAACTTTTTGGTATTAATTTTTGCTAGCTACATGATTTTTAGTTTTGATGGGATTTCCTTGTGAGATTATAAAATTTTGGTTATTTTTGTTTTAAACTTTTGTAATCTTTTTTTTTTTTAATCTTAATAAATTGAGTTAGGGAATTTATAGTTTGTATTGCATGGGTTAAGATCTTGACTGCCAATTTAATTCGGCTATTTTATAATCGTATCTTGATATCGGTTGTTTTCACTGACAATTTATTTTATTTTTTATTTTTTATGATATGGGTCTATGACATGACTACTATTTATTAAAACAATTAAAAACACTAACAGACTGTGAATTGCTATGTAAATTTTGTATTTCTCATCCACTGAATTAGATCTAATGAGTATGTATGTAAACATATATATATCTCTCTCGGGAATGCTAAAATGTTATACATCGGAAAATGTTGATATATTATAAGCCCTGCAGCCTGCAACATTATACGTAACATATTATTCGAGCATGCCTTATCTTTTAGGCATATAAATTAACTAGATTTGTAACAACCTATGTATCTTTTTAGTATGATATTATCTGTTTTGAGTCTCATGTTTGTATGGTTTTGTTCTTAAGTTCATTCTAAAATACCTCATATCATTAGGAGGTAGTCTCTTTATTTATGAACCATTAATATATCTATCTTCAAGTGATGCGAGATTACACAGCTTACCCTTTCCTTATAGGAACTGATAATTGTCACAATCACCCCTTTTTTTAGGGTCTAACGCCCTTGTTGGCCACACCAGTTGAGTGTAGACTCTAACACCAATTGTAATGACCCATGCCTTGTTTTGGTATGATATTATCCATTTTAGGCCTCATGCACGTATGGTTTTACCTTGGACTTACCTCAAAAGTCCTCATACTATTAAGAAGTGGTCTATTTACTTATAAAATATCACATATTCCCATTTCTTAACGATATGAAACTGTACAGTTTATCATTTCTATATCGTGACTGATTTCTCTGGTGGGAGAAGATATATTTAATGATGGGGCAAAAACTTGTCATCCCAACAAACCCCCTGTCACAGGGTCAACCGTCGGAATGCAACCACCGTGATGGCAGTAAGGACCCGCGTCCTTACTCAGTACCAAATGCCCTTAACAGGAGGCTTGTCTAACGGAAATCAAAGCCCCCAAGGTAACCCAATCGAGCAAACTAAGGATTCTCACACACAGAAGACCGAAGCACACAAAGCGATCATGGGAAACCACTTTCCCAACCTTTTTATTGCCTCAATAAGAAGGAAATGTACACTCACTTCCTTGTGTCCCTAATCTTCTTAGCTTCCTGCAACAATGGCTTACTGCAGGTTTTATAGTCACACAACAAAGTCTAAGATACAAAAATTTGTAATGGACAAACCCCAACTGCTAGCCACACGTGCGGCCCTCTCTGGTCAGCACACAAATTCTAGGTATGTGGATGACAGCCCCATCCACTAGGCTTCGCTGGCACCAATCAATGAGCGTCACAATAACACCATTCGGCCAAGTCATTGGGCCTTGCCTTGCTGGTCCGCATAGTAGTTAGTCACTTATCCGCACAAGCCTTCCTCACCATAACCGCCACCAGGTGTCGCCCTCAGGACACATCCGTATAAGCCCACATGAAAACTGCCTCTGGTAACCACTTATAACCGCCCTCTGAATTTCTGATCAAACCTTGCACCCTATACTACCAAGTGTCCAGGCTAACTACCTAGACCAAGGTCAGCTAGGAAGACCCACGTGGTCTAACCCGAGCCCCGCCTAAGTCTGTAGGATGCCTGTCCGAAGGTCTGAGCCACGTCCGACGCTGACTCATCTTTGTGCGTGCGTCTTGACTCACCCAGGCACCCGTTGGTATGTCTGAGTGCACGCTAGTTGACGACAAACCACGTTGACCAGCCCTTAGTCCTGATCGTTGCTGCCATGTGCTGACTCACGCCAATACCTTTGCCTGGTTTTGCCTGAGTGCCTAGCCACCCAGGTCTTTGCATCACGTTTCCAATGGTGTGTTGGGCTGCCGGCTAGACCACTACCCACGCCAAGCATCCTAGCATGCCTTCACATGACAAGTCATAAAGTCTGGCCCACGTTCGTCACCGCCTTGACCCCAATCCCGAGCCATTGGTCTAGCCAAGGGCAGAGGGTCTCACACTCCTACTGCTCACAGCCTTGGCCCCTATCAGAGCCATTGGTCTAGCCAAGGTTTGAGGGTCTTACAAACCACCTCCACCAAAAGAAAGCTGACGTCCTCGTCGGACTAACCACAAAGTCACACACGCAACTTTAAAACCCGAGTCTGCACTGCTGCATTCCCGTCCACTTAGCCACCCACGTAGCCACTCGTTAGTCCACACCAATACAACCGAACATGACCCCTCCATCATACACCACTGACACCTCCATCACACACCACTGACACCTCCATCACACCTGTCTTAGCCACAAGCAAGTACTCATGCCAATGTGCGTCCTCAAACTCGAAGGACTACACTACTTGGAGGGTCGTGGTCCTTGCCATGTCCACATCATCATCAGCAACCACTGCCGCTTCTCTCACTACCTCCTCAAGAAAAATGGCACTCAATTTTAACTTTAATGGGTAGTTCTTGGCCATATGGGGTCCTCCACACGTGTAGTAGCCCTTGCTTTTCACCATTGGATCTGATTCCCCACTCATGGTCCCACTACTCTCACCGTCCTTCTTGCCATTTTTATTCTCTTGGGGTTTCCCAACTGTGATCTCGGTTCCCTTCTTGTTGGACAAACCATCAAGTCTACCGAAATCCATCAATCCCTCGGCTACCGCCATCGCCGTTGGAAGGTCCTTGACACCTTGCCTATGCAACTCCGTCTACGCCCATGGTTGCAAGCCTAACATGAAGTTGAACAATATATCAATTTCGGACATGTCTTGGATATCTAGCATCAACAATGAAAATTCCATCACATAAGCCCGCACAGTCCCACTATGCTTCAAATTCTTGAGGGACTCCCTCGCAACCCATGCAACGTTGCAGGGCAAGAATTGAGCCCTCAATTACTTTTTCAGATCCACCCACGAGCCTATCATAGGTCTACCAGCACTTGTATCCTCTTGCACCCTCGTGCGCCACCATAATTTGGTATCTCCATCTAGATACATCGAAGTGATAGTTACCTACTCGTCTTCCAGTGTCCTAGCAGCCTTGAAATATTACTCCATGTCCCACAAGAAGTTCTTGAGATTCTTAGGATTACGATCACCTTTGAATGCCTTTGACTCCGGAACTTTCAGTTTTGATGACCCTCTGTCGCCACCACTTGGCCCACTTGCCATGACCTTCTTCACCAAAGCCACATCAGTCTCCATATCGGAGATTTTGTCCGTGACAGCCACTGCCAGAGACTCCATGTCATGGAGCACCCTTTCAAACCGTTCGGTCATTATTCGCGACAACTGCTGCAAGGCCTTACGAAGACTTGCGATCGTCCTTACTTGCTGCTCGTCTTGCACAGCAAAACTCTCGGCTCTATCAGACTGTGGCACACCCATAAAGTCTTCCACCCGAGCCAACTACTCCAGCAAATTGTTCTTCTTCGAACGCACACCAAAACCAAGCCACCAACGTGGCTCTGATACCAAATTATCATAGGGTCAACCTTCAGAATGCAACCACCGTGATGGCAGCAAGGATCCGCGTCCTCACTCAACCCTACATGCCCTTAACCAGAGGCTTGTCTAGCATAAATCAAGCCCCCAAGGCAACCTAATCGAGCCAACCAAGGATTCTCATACACAGAAAACCGAAACACATAACTCGATTACGGAAAATCACTTTCCCAACCTTTTTATTGCCTCAATAAGAAGGAAATGTGCACTCGCTTCCTTGTGTCCCTAATCCTCTTGGCTTCCTGCAATAATGGCCTACCGCTGGTTTTATAGTCATACAACAAATTCTAAGGTACAAAAATATGCAGTAAACAAACCCCAACTGCTAGTCACACGTGCTACCCTCTGGTCAGCACACAAATTCTAGGTATGTGGATGATAGCCCCATCCACTAGGCTTCGCTGGCACTAATCAGTATGTGTCACAATAGCACCACTTGGCCAAGTCATTAGGCCTTGCCTTACTGGTCCGCATGGTAGTCAGCCACTTGTCTGCATAAGCCTTCCTCACCATAACTGCCACCAGGTGTCACCCTTAGGACACATCCATGTAAGCCCACATGAAAACTGTCTCTGGTAACCGCTTGTAACCGCCCCCTGAATTTCTGATCAAACCTTGCACTCCATTCTACCAAGTATTCAGGCTAACTACCCAGACCAGGATCAGTCAGGAAGACCCACATGGTCTAACCCGAGCCCCGCCTAAGTTTGTAGGAAGCCTGTCCGAAGGTCTGAGCCACAGCCCACGCTGACTCACCTTTATGCGTGTGTCCTGACTCGCCCCCGCACCTGTTATTCTGTCTGAGTGCACGCTAGTCCTTGTCAAACCACGCTGACCAGTCCTTAGTCCTGATCATTGCCGCCATGTGTGGACCCATGCAAATACCTTTGCCTGGTTTCACCCGAGTGCCTAGCTACCCAGGTCTTCGCACCACGTTTTCAATAGTGTGTTGGGCTGCCGACCGGTCCACTACTCACGCCAAGCATCCTAGCCCGCCATCACATGGCAAGCCATAAATTCTTGCCCACGTTAGTCACCGCCTTAGCCTCAATCCCGAGCCATTGGTCTCGCCAAAGGTAGAGGGTCTCACACCCCTACTGTTCACTGTCTTGGCCCCTATCCGAGCCATTGGTCTAGCCAAAGTTTGAGGGTCTTACACACCCCCCTCCCCCCCTCCCGCGACAAAATCTTCCCGACTTCCATCGCACGATATTGTTTTTTAATTGGAACCAAGCTTTTCTTATTTTGTCTTTGTGATGACTGACTTTCTTACAAATTATGATTTTCTTGTTTCTCAAGGAATCAAAGTTTGTATTATGTGTTAGTATATGTTTTGCCTAATCAGAATTAGGAATTATGTTTGAATGAATTCCGGTCAAAGTATTGGCCAGAATGATCTGAGCTACGATAGAAATTTATGATTTTATGTTGGTCAACGTTTGACCAAAATAGTCAAAGTTTGACCAAAAAGTCAAAGCTTGATGGTACTGTTGTATAACAGGCAGTATAGAAATTATACTGCGAAAAACCATCATTACAGACAGATAAGTAAGTTTAAGGTACGGAAGTATGTTAGAAAAATCAAGCACAATATTTAGGGCAATAAGGACTAATGAGCTTTAAGTTATAAGAAAAACCTAAACACAGTCCATTTTTATGCAGATAAATTTTGGACTGCAGTTTAGTGGATAGTATTATTTTTTTTTGGAAAACAGTATTTGTTATATATGTATTAGTATGAAAAGAGACTGTTTTTAAGATCTAAAGCCAAATTGAGCCTTAGGTGTATGCCACCTAATCAAAAGATAAATATGCAATTTTTGAATTATTGAAAAAATTGGAAAGAAATCCAAGAAGTTTCTTGAACAATTACAGCTCATATGGCCGGCCACCTCATGGGGTTCTTTTAGCAAATTAAAATTTTTAAGGGTTTGGAGAGCAATTTAAAGATTTAAAATAATTCAAGAAATAAAATTATTTTACACCTATAAATAGGTGTCTTTGGTGGAAATTTTTTTAGGCATTTTATTCCAAAAACCCACCCAAACTCTTGCCATTTCTCTCCTCCCTTTCTCTGCCCACAGCTGAACCTTAAGTCAGCCAAAAACCCAAAGAGTGGCCGAAAAATTTAGTGAAGGACAGCAGCCAAACCCATTTCGGAAACCAAGCTAGCAAATCCCTCTTCGGTTTGGAGGTAATCCTTAACCTCCTAAATCTCTAAATTCTGTTTTTCAAGCTGTTTACAATGTATTTCCAGCTGATGTTGTAAGAGCTTAAGCTCATTTAATTATGTCCTTTTATTGCTTAGGTTGCCTAGAATGTGCTTGATTTAGGTTTAGCATGTTTATGCTTTATTTTGGTGCTAGAATTGTGATGTATGCTCTAGAAAATGAGTAGATGCTATGTGTGACCATTAGGTGTTTGATGTATGTCCCCATAGGCTTATGTTCTGTGTTTAATGGCTGATTATGGTATTGAATGATAGTATGCTAAACTAGGGTTCAAGAAAACCCTATAGAAACTTAGAAAACCCAAGTTTGGTGAACTTCACCAAATGGGTTTGATTAAAAAATTAATTAATTAAATGTATGAGATTGAATGAACGGATGTGAGAACGTTAGATTACACGCTGCATGCTTGACGTAGGCTCACGGCTGAGACCGTTTGAGGTAGGGTGTGCGTAAAATTACGTGAGAGCGAACCGAAACCAAAAACTGCCAGTTCGGGTGAAAACTGGGCAGTGAATTGGAAACGGTATTTTGAGGCCTTTAGAGGCCGAATTTGAGAAAACTCAAAACTGAAAAGTTGTAGGAAATTGAAAATTCTAGGGGGCAACGTGAACAGTTTTTGAAAATAAGGCTCCAAAGGCCTTCGTTTTTATCAAAACCCGTGCCCAGACTGCCCAGACCTATATGCACGGCCAAGCAGCTTCAATAAGGAAAAAGTATAAGTTAAGTTCAGAACTAGGTTTTTGTCAAAACATAAAAGTTGTAGAGTTTTTCAGTATCTAAAACTTTTATGAAGAAAAGTTTTCCAAAATCCAAACAGATTTTAAAGTAAAACTGAATCAGTAGAGCAAGCTCTGATTCAGAAATTTGAAACAATGCATGCACAGGAAATTCCTACACATGCACTGCCAAATTAACTGTTTTTACCATATTTCTGCAAAACCAACACAGTTTTATTTAAAAGCAGTTCCAAATGATTAATTAAACTCAGTTTCGCAAGAAATAAATTAATTAAGCAAATTAAGCAAGGTAAGCCAATTGGTAACCTATTATAACCATATAGGTTACCTAAATTTGATTGGGCCTAGTTAATTAAGAACCAAAGGTTGTATGTTGGGCCTTGAGTCCAAGATTTATGCAAGGTAACCTTAAAGGATACCACCTTAATTGTTGGGCCTTATAAGCCCAACAGGCTTTTTTAAATTTCACCCAAAATGGCCTACATTTAAGGTTACTTATGGTAACCTAATAGGGTGCCCATACCAAGATCATTGGGCCTTAAGCCCAAAGTTAATTAAGTAATCAAACAGGATACCGTTTGATTACCATTAGGGCTTATGCCCTAGGATTACACTTAGTAACCAACAAGAATATTGTTAAGCATATGAGGGGGACATATATCTAGGGTCACAGATAAATGTTGGTTAAGGTACCAACATTTAATGAAATAAGTTAAGGTAAGATAGGATGATTCTTACCTTACTTCCTTTTTTGGAAAACAGGAAGGTAACCTTTTGAGGTAACCTATCGGAACGATACGTCCCAGGATATAGCAAAACCGGTAAGTACAACTCCGCCTACAGCATAGGCAACTGGTTTTATAACCTTGCATGTTTTTAAAATATCATGCATTTAGTGTTATGTATGATGTATGTTTATTATTGTGACATCATGAGGCATGTTCATAAATAATAAATCATATGGTAAGAAGAAGATTATGTTTTTAAGAAAGAAATGTTTTAAGAAAAGGTTTTCAAGTATGGTGTGTCGTACCGACCTGCTCTAGGTCAGGTTTGGTTCATGGTTTGAGTTGGACTGGGCTGGCCGCCCCAACCACTCCATGACTGCGCGCCACGGTACGTACACTTATAAGGGGCCCAAAACTATGAAAGCAAAAATGAAAGCATAATTGATTCATGCATTGTTTATTAAGTTGTTTTGCGGGTTCAAGGTTGTACTTGCTGAGCGAAAGCTCACAACTTACGTTTATGCTGTAGGTAAGCTTCCTACTGGCAATTCTTGATACAAGACGGGGAAGCTTGGCAGGGCTGTCTGTGAAACGTGGGAATGGAGACTGCTACGCGTTTTGAAATATATATGTACATGCTTTGTTTAGTACACAGTTATTTTAAGATTACGATACTTTTGATAAGTAAATATTAGTTAAGTACAAGTTATTTTACGTCACTATAGTTTTGAAAAGTAAATACTAAATAAGTATTGTGTATGTTGTAAATAAGTAAGTAGTAAAGTTTTTACTCAAATGGTTTTAAAAAGAAAAAAAAAATATGTACGTTATTTCCGCATAAGTAAGTATGTATGTTATTCTAGTATGTATGATAAATATGGTAACGGCCTACATAAGAACGGGTCGTTATAGTATGTTGAGTTAATATGTAAGATAAGTAACTGTAACGGCCTACGTAAGGGCGGGTCGTTACAGAGTTGGTATCAGAGCGGGATCCTGCCTTCCAGTTTCACAGTCTGCCTGCCAGCGCCACCGTCATTGTAAGTAAGAGTTATTTTTTTTAGTACATAGATAAGTAATTATTATGCGCTCGTAAATTGATAGATTCGATTATCGAGATACGAGTATGGATGAGGATCGAGATGCCGCTACGGCATTCCACAAGATGAAGCCCTATATTTTTGATGGGACTCAGCAGACGATATCGCTAACAGGATGGTTTTTCGATATGGAGGTGATTTTTAGGGTATGCCATATCGAAGCCCATCTTCAGGTTTTATTAGCAAGTAGATGTTTGATGGGAGAGATTAGAGCCTGGTGGATGGCGCAGGGGGATCTGGCTATTCACGGGACACCATGGGCAGATTTCCGTGCCCGTATGATAGCACGATACGGACCTCTACCTGATGAGGGGGCTAATGCGCCGTACCGCGACCCGGCTATTTACGGCGACATGAATAGGAGGCGATATCTCAACTTCGCCGCAGAATGGCATGCTTATCCGGATGAGACCATGGGCCACTATTGCCGTAGGTTCCGCGAGGCAATGTTGCCCTATATACCCCAGGAGCTCGTGGATCCACAGTGGCGAGCGTTACAGCTTATCAGGGACGGACTACCTCCGGCAGTTAAGTTTTATGTCCCCGCTCCGGTTGTGGGAATATCCTTGGAGGACATGATAGATGCTATTATGGAGGCTGAGGTAATAGCATATATGGTACAAGAGGCTAACCCAGTGGATGTTTACCACGTCGATCCAATTGACGACGCCGGCATTCCAGAGCCAGTTTTTGAGGGAGTTCCGGTTGTGCCCGAGGATCCAATTCCGGCGGTCCCACTTCAGCAGATACCTCCGCAAGAGGCGGAAGCAGGACCGGATGATGATGGTATGGATCCTGCGGAGGCTCCGAATAACCCAGGGGATAATGTCGAAGATCCTCCAGTAATCCTCATTGAGAGTGATGATGAGGAACAAGAAGTGTGGGAAGAATGGGATGATTTTGAGGATATAGAAGAGGAGTTAGATGATCCCGAGGAACAGGAGGAAGATCCGGAGGAAATGCTATTCGACGACGAGGATCGAGATGTATTTTCCGACGCGATGACCGAGTAGATAGTTTTAGAACTAACTCCGACTTTTTGTTCTTTTGACGTTAGGGTTGTATATAGGATAGGGATGATGGTTAAGTGGTAGACACTTCCATCCTATTTTGACTGTGTATATAGTAAAAATGATGTATTTTTTTAAAATGTATAAAACGATATATTTTATATGAAACGATTATCATGATAATTATGATGTCATGATAAACAGTTTCCATGATAAGTATACGATAAGTTTATAATAAGTTTATGATATGATACGTTATGAGGAAATCATGAAGGATTTCTGCATAATGTTTTATGATATGCTATGAAGAAATCCCGAAGGATTTCTATATGATAAGATTAAGTATGATATGATGATGTGTTTTTATAGGAAATAAATGAAAGGAAAGATTTTCGGAGAATAATAAAATCTTTTCTTGAAATGTATTAGGAGTGATAAGATGGTGCGTACGCGAAAGCAAGCTAACCAGAACGCGCAAGAGCCAGATCTTGCGAACGTTGTAGCCACGTTGCAACAACAATTGCTACAACAACAGCAAGAAACAAATCGGCTACGTGAGCAGGTAGCCCGATTGAACCAAATACCTCATGCGAATGAAATTCCACCTCAGGATAACCCTGCACCCCCGGTAGTGCCCCAAGTACCAGAGGTTCGTCAGGAGGTTCCGCGGAATTTCGGAGTTCCGTTAGCACCCTTAGGGATGCAGGCGAACCCACCAGTAGTTCGGGAAGATTTACTGTACGAGCGTTTCAGGCGGATGAAAGCGCCTGAGTTTGAGGGTCTTACGGATCCAATAGAAGCTGATAACTGGCTTATGGACATCCAAGTTATCTTGGATTTCATGGGACTCACCGAGCAGGAGAAAGTGCTCTGTGCATCATTTGCACTGAAAAAGGATGCTAGGCATTGGTGGGTAACAGTGCAAATGCGTAGGAATATTGCAGCCATGAGTTGGCAAGATTTTGTAGCTGAGTTCAAGGCAATGTACTACAACCGGGAGATCCTCGCCGCACAGCAGGACGAGTTCAATAGCCTAAAGCAAGGATCAATGTCAGTTATGGAAGCTGTTAAGAAGTTTGAACAGCTAGGCCGCCTATGTCCTGAACTCATACCGACCGAAACAGAAAAAGTAAGGCGAATGATGAAGATGTTTCGGACGGATATAGCTAAACAAGTGAGTGCGGGAAGCAGCCCTCCTTCCCTCGTGTCTGACTGCATTAGTCGAGCAATTAGGGCTGAGTATTGGATTAATCAAGATAAGGAGGCGAGGGCGCAGATATTTAAGGCTAAGAAAGAGGAGAAGGCTACGGAGAAGCAACTGCAGCCTAGGCAGAATCAGGACGCATATGCAAGGGGCCAGACGAGTAATGCGGCCCAGCATGCTAAGCAGTTTGGAAAGAACAAGAGAAGGGAAATGCTGCTGGCCAGGGGCAGCAAAGAAATTACCCTCAGCAAAGAAGTAACCGAGGGAATGAGGGTAATAATAATAACTTTCCAGTGTGTGCTCAATGTGGGAAGAAGCACCTGGGAATATGTAGATTGGGGACCAATGCTTGCTACCTTTGTGGCAAGGAAGGTCATTATGCGAGGAATTGTAACCTCAACAACCAGAATCAGAACCAGAACCCCCAGTATCTGCAAAGGAATGCGAGCAGTCAACTGCATGCAATGCCAGTCAAAATCGAGGACACTTCGTACGAACCAAGGAGGATAGAGGCTCCTGAACCCCAAGCTAGGATTTACGCCTACACAAAAGGGGATGCCGAGGCTGGAACTTCTCACGTAGTAACAAATTAGATTTTTATTTTTTATTTTTACACCGCTCATAACGCTATCACCGTTTTTGATCCTGGTGCTACTCATTCCATTATATCGATAGAGTTGCCCAGAAATTAGGATTAGGAGTTAGTAGTTTAAAGTAATTTATAAGAATATTTCTTCGATTGTAAGAAAATTTTCTGTATGACTATCGAATATGAAGTGCTTCAATAGTCATTTGTAACAGAAAATTTGTATGTGGATCTCGTTGCGAGCAAGCTTCAAGATTTTTATGTGATTCTAAGAATGGATTTCCTAGGCAAGTACAACGCTAAGATAAATGGCCGCAAGCGTTGTGTTATGTTTAGTTTGCATGATGAGGAGGAATTCAATTTTTACGGTCAGTCCCGTAACTCCTCAAGTAGGTTAGTATCGGCACTGAACGCGTGGAAAATGTTGGCTAACGGATGCCAAGGATACTTAGCCAACATGATGGACAAGGAGAAAGAGGTGGAACTGAAGCCGGAAGATGTTCCCATTATCAGGGAATATGTGGATGTCTTTCCAAAAGAATTGCCTGAACTTCCTCCCGAGCAGGAAATTTCTTTTGAGATAGACTTACTGCCCGGAGCTACCCCGGTATCCAAAGCGCCTTATCGCATGGCCCCGGCTGAACTCCTAGAATCCATTAAGTTGCATCAAGGAAAGAAATCCTTTTTGCAAAAAGGCACAACTTTCGATGAAAAGAATAAGGAATTTAAGACCTCTAAGTATGAGGTAATTTATTTCAAAGAAGGGATTTGTGTTCTTAACTTTGAATTTCTTAAGAAATGGATTATGTTGAAAGTGCATTTAATGCCATGCACAGTACATCCGGAGTTCCAAGATGTACAAGGATATTAAGAAGAATTTGGGTGGCAAATATGAAGAATGAGACCACAAAATTCGTGACAATGTGACTAACTTGTCAGAAAGTTAAGGCTAAATACCGCCATCTAGGTGGAGACATTCAGAAAAATTGAGCTCCCATAATGGGAATGGGAACAAACAACGATGGATTTAGTAGTATGATTGCTCAGAGTTGTAAGTGGGAAGGATACGATTTGGGTTATTATCGATAGAATAACCAAATCAGCCCACTTTATTGCCATCAAAGCCACTTTTTTTCGGCAGAAAGGCTTACCGAAATTTATGTATTTCAGATTGTTAGGTTATATGAAGTGCCAAAAATCAATCATTTCAGATTGTGGTGGATGTTTGAACTCTCAAATGGGTCGAGTGTTCACACGGCAATGGGCTCGAAATTAAAGTTTAGTACAGCTTTTCACCCCAAATGGGTGTTCAATCGGAACAAACCATCCAAACACTGGAAGATATGTTAAGATCATATGTTTTGGATTTCATAGGAAACTGGGATCAGAAGCTACCTTTGATCAAGTTCCTTATGAGAATAGTTATCACGCCTCAATTGGTATGGTTCCATTTGAAGCATTTTATGAAAAAGAAACGTCGATTTCCCATTCATTGGCAAGAAGGGAAAACTTAGTCCTAGATATACAGGGCCATTCGAAATCTTGGAAAGGATTGGCAAAGTAGCTTACAAGCCTGCCTTGCCACTAGAATTAGCTTCGGTATACGACGTTTTCCACGTTTCGATATTAAAGAAGTATGTACCTGATCCTTCCCAGGTGCTAAGTCAAGAACCGATCGAGGTTCAATCCGACTTGACATACGAAGAGAAACCAGTTCGGATCATGGATCGGGAAGAGAAGATCTTACGAAATAGGACAATTTCCATGATAAAAGTATTGTGGCGGAATCACAATGTTGAGGAAGCAACATGGGAATTAGAAGAGGATATGAGAGCGAATTATCCCCATTTGTTCTAATTTTCGAGGACGAAAATTTTTAAGGGGGGAAGATTGTGATGACTGACTTTCTTACAAATTATGATTTTCTTGTTTCTCAAGGAATCAAAGTTTGTATTATGTGTTAGTATATGTTTTGCCTAATCAGAATTAGGAATTATGTTTGAATGAATTCCGGTCAAAGTATTGGCCAGAATGATCTGAGCTACGATAGAAATTTATGATTTTATGTTGGTCAACGTTTGACCAAAATAGTCAAAGTTTGACCAAAAAGTCAAAGCTTGATGGTACTGTTGTATAACAGGCAGTATAGAAATTATACTGCGAAAAACCATCATTACAGACAGATAAGTAAGTTTAAGGTACGGAAGTATGTTAGAAAAATCAAGCACAATATTTAGGGCAATAAGGACTAATGAGCTTTAAGTTATAAGAAAAACCTAAACACAGTCCATTTTTATGCAGATAAATTTTGGACTGCAGTTTAGTGGATAGTATTATTTTTTTTTGGAAAACAGTATTTGTTATATATGTATTAATATGAAAGAGACTGTTTTTAAGATCTAAAGCCAAATTGAGCCTTAGGTGTATGCCACCTAATCAAAAGATAAATATGCAATTTTTGAATTATTGAAAAAATTGGAAAGAAATCCAAGAAGTTTCTTGAACAATTACAGCTCATATGGCCGGCCACCTCATGGGGTTCTTTTAGCAAATTAAAATTTTTAAGGGTTTGGAGAGCAATTTAAAGATTTAAATAATTCAAGAAATAAAATTATTTTACACCTATAAATAGGTGTCTTTGGTGGAAATTTTTTTAGGCATTTTATTCCAAAAACCCACCCAAACTCTTGCCATTTCTCTCCTCCCTTTCTCTGCCCACAGCTGAACCTTAAGTCAGCCAAAAACCCAAAGAGTGGCCGAAAAATTTAGTGAAGGACAGCAACCAAACCCATTTCGGAAACCAAGCTAGCAAATCCCTCTTCGGTTTGGAGGTAATCTCTTAACCTCCTAAATCTCTAAATTCTGTTTTTCAAGCTGTTTACAATGTATTTCCAGCTGATGTTGTAAGAGCTTAAGCTCATTTAATTATGTCCTTTTATTGCTTAGGTTGCCTAGAATGTGCTTGATTTAGGTTTAGCATGTTTATGCTTTATTTTGGTGCTAGAATTGTGATGTATGCTCTAGAAATGAGTAGATGCTATGTGTGACCATTAGGTGTTTGATGTATGTCCCATAGGCTTATGTTCTGTGTTTAATGGCTGATTATGGTATTGAATGATAGTATGCTAAACTAGGGTTCAAGAAAACCCTATAGAAACTTAGAAACCCAAGTTTGGTGAACTTCACCAAATGGGTTTGATTAAAAAAAAAATTAATTAATTAAATGTATGAGATTGAATGAACGGATGTGAGAACGTTAGATTACACGCTGCATGCTTGACGTAGGCTCACGGCTGAGACCGTTTGAGGTAGGGTGTGCGTAAAATTACGTGAGAGCGAACCGAAACCAAAAACTGCCAGTTCGGGTGAAAACTGGGTAGTGAATTGGAAACGGTATTTTGAGGCCTTTAGAGGCCGAATTTGAGAAAACTCAAAACTGAAAAGTTGTAGGAAATTGAAAATTCTAGGGGGCAACGTGGACAGTTTTTGAAAATAAGGCTCCAAAGGCCTTCGTTTTTATCAAAACCCGTGCCCAGACTGCCCAGACCTATATGCACGGCCAGCAGCTTCAATAAGGAAAAAGTATAAGTTAAGTTCAGAACTAGGTTTTTGTCAAAACATAAAAGTTGTAGAGTTTTTCAGTATCTAAAACTTTTATGAAGAAAGTTTTCCAAAATCCAACAGATTTTAAAGTAAAACTGAATCAGTAGAGCAAGCTCTGATTCAGAAATTTGAAACAATGCATGCACAGGAATTCCTACACATGCACTGCCAAATTAACTGTTTTTACCAATTTCTGCAAACCAACACAGTTTTATTTAAAAGCAGTTCAAATGATTAATTAAACTCAGTTTCGCAAGAAATAAATTAATTAAGCAAATTAGCAAGGTAAGCCAATTGGTAACCTATTATAACCATATAGGTTACCTAAATTGTTTGGGCCTAGTTAATTAAGAACCAAAGGTTGTATGTTGGGCCTTGAGTCCAAGATTTATGCAAGGTAACCTTAAAGGATACCACCTTAATTGTTGGGCCTTATAAGCCCAACAGGCTTTTTTAAATTTCACCCAAAATGGGCCTACATTTAAGGTTACTTATGGTAACCTAATAGGGTGCCCATACCAAGATCATTGGCCTTAAGCCCAAAGTTAATTAAGTAATCAAACATGATACCGTTTGATTACCATTAGGGCTTATGCCCTAGGATTACACTTAGTAACCAACAAGAATATTGTTAAGCATATGAGGGAGACATATATCTAGGGTCACAGATAAATGTTGGTTAAGGTACCAACATTTAATGAAATAAGTTAAGGTAAGATAGGATGATTCTTACCTTACTTCCTTTTTTGGAAAACAGGAAGGTAACCTTTTGAGGTAACCTATCGGAACGATACGTCCCAGGATATAGCAAAACCGGTAAGTACAACTCGCCTACAGCATAGGCAATTGGTTTTATAACCTTGCATGTTTTTAAAATATCATGCATTTAGGTGTTATGTATGATGTATGTTTATTATTGTGACATCATGAGGCATGTTCATAAATAATAATCATATGGTAAGAAGAAGATTATGTTTTTAAGAAAGAAATGTTTTAAGAAAAGGTTTTCAAGTATGGTGTGTCGTACCGACCTGCTCTAGGTCAGGTTTGGTTCATGGTTTGAGTTGGACTGGGCTGGCCGCCCCAACCACTCCATGACTGCGCGCCACGGTACGTACACTTATAAGGGGCCCAAACTATGAAAGCAAAAATGAAAGCATAATTGATTCATGCATTGCTTTATTAAGTGTTTTTGCGGGTTCAAGGTTGTACTTGCTGAGCGAAAGCTCACAACTTACGCTTATGCTGTAGGTAAGCTTCATACTGGCAATTCTTGATACAAGACGGGGAAGCTTGGCAGGGCTGTCTGTGAAACGTGGGAATGGAGACTGCTACGCGTTTTGAAATATATATGTACATGCTTTGTTTAGTACACAGTTATTTTAAGATTACGATACTTTTGATAAGTAAATATTAGTTAAGTACAAGTTATTTACGTCACTATAGTTTTGAAAGTAAATACTAAATAAGTATTGTGTATGTTTAAATAAGTAAGTAGTAAAGTTTTTACTCAAATGGTTTTAAAAAGAAAAAAAAAATATGTACGTTATTTCCGCATAAGTAAGTATGTATGTTATTCTAGTATGTATGATAAATATGGTAACGGCCTACATAAGAACGGGTCGTTATAGTATGTTGAGTTAATATGTAAGATAAGTAACTGTAACGGCCTACGTAAGGGCGGGTCGTTACAGTCTTCTAGCAAATAATATCGTATAAATGGCTATTGAGCGTGTTTGTAATTCTATATTATATTTTATTTAACATGATATAATATCGTTAGACCACATGAAAACGAGTCTTTTATTTTTTAAAAGGGAGCTAGTACAAATGATCCGTTTGAATTATTATAGTTTGGAAAATAAATTTAAATAATAAATTCACATTTTTAGAAGAAAAAATATTATATAAGTTTTTTTAAATAATATTAAAAAATAATATTCTAATGATGACCCAAACACCATAATTATTAGGAGATGATTTATATCTGGGTATTGGAGTGTATAGAATTAAGTGCATATATTAATTATAGGGTTAATTTCACTTTTAGCACTTGTAGAATAAATAATATTAAAAATAGTATTACTTTTTTTCCTTCATTATTAGCACTTAAAGTGGGACCCAGTAGCATTTAATGTATATCAAATTACAGGTTTACCCTCATCTCCTACATACTCAAAATCTATCTCCCTCGCATGGCCCAAAAAACTTTTTCAAACCAACATGTACAGTGTTTTAGAGAGAGAAAACTGAAATCTAGAGAGAGAAAGAGTCACCACTAACCGGAAACTTATTTCTTTTTCACTTTTCCGCCTAGCCTCTCCACCCATTTTGAAACCCAAATCTTCATATAATAGAGAGAAATTTTCATCTACAGACAGAAACTTCCATTTAGAGAGAAAACTTTCATTTAGAGAGAGAAACTTCCATCGAAAGTTTTTTTTTTTTAAATCTAACATTTTTGGCCATTTTTGAGTAAAGGTCATAACTATTATGACCACCCGGTCATAACCGTTATGACTATGTTTAAAAATGGCCAAAAATGTCTTTAAAAAAAAAAAAAAAACTTTCGCTGGATTTATAAAATATATATATATATATATATATGGTCATAACCATATTGACCGGATGGTCATAATGGTTATGACCTTTACTATTTAATAGGCCAAAAATGTTATCTTAAAAAAAAAAAAAAACTTTCGATGATTTATAAAAAAAAAAATGGTCATAACCATATTGACCGGATGGTCATAACCATATTGACATTTACTATTTAATAGGCCAAAAATGTTATCTTAAAAAAAAAATAATAAAACTTTCGATGATTTATAAAACAAAAATGGTCATAACCATATTGACCGGATGGTCATAACCATATTGACCTTTACTATTTAATAGGCCAAAATGTTATCT
>CM046362.1:23066106-23137883 GCA_025413025.1 Ficus hispida | reverse complement strand
TTCCGGACCGACCGACCGTTCAGGCCAATCATGCCGGTCAGAAAACCCAAAAAATTCTACTTTGATGTGGTGATCTAAAAAACAAAGAAGATCACACCGGTCAGTTGAACAAAATTCCGGACCGGCAAGGCCGGTCAGGCTAGTCAAAGTCATGCCGGTCAGAAAAACCCAAAAAATTCTACTTTGATGTGGTGATCCAAAAACAAAGAAGATCACACCGGTCAGTTGAACAAAATTCAAGACCGACAAGGCCGGTCAGGCTAGTCATGCCGGTCAGGAAAACCTAAAAAAACCTAATTTTGGTGGTAATCCAAAAAACGTAGAAGAACACATCGGTCAGGCGAATAAAATTCTGGACTGGCACGACCGATCAGGCCAGTTATGCCGGTCAGAAAAACCAAATAATTTCTAATTTGTTATGGTGATCAAAAAAATAAAGAAGCCCAAAGCGGTCCGGTGAATAAAATTCCGGACCGACCGGACCGTTCAGGCCAGTCATGCCGGTCAGGAAAACCCAAAAAATTCTACTTTGATGTGGTGATCTAAAAAACAAAGAAGATCACACCGGTCAGTTGAACAAAATTCCGGACCGGCAAGGCCGGTCAGGCTAGTCAAAGTCATGCAGGTCAGAAAAACCCAAAAAATACTACTTTGATGTGGTGATCCAAAAACAAAGAAGATCACACCGGTCAGTTGAACAAAATTCAAGACCGACAAGGCCGGTCAGGCTAGTCATGCCGGTCAGGAAAACCTAAAAAAACCTAATTTGTGTGGTAATCCAAAAACATATAAGAACACATCGGTCAGGCGAATAAAATTCTGGACTGGCACGACCGATCAGGCCAGTTATGCCGGTCAGAAAAACCAAATAATTTCTAATTTGTTATGGTGATCAAAAAAATAAAGAAGCCCAAAGCGGTCCGGTGAAAAAAATTCCGGACCGACCGGACCGTTCAGGCCAGTCATGCCGGTCAGGAAAACCCAAAAAATTCTACTTTGATGTGGTGATCTAAAAAACAAAGAAGATCACACCGGTCAGTTGAACAAAATTCCGGACCGGCAAGGCCGGTCAGGCTAGTCAAAGTCATGCCGGTCAGAAAAACCCAAAAAATTCTACTTTGATGTGGTGATCCAAAAACAAAGAAGATCACACCGGTCAGTTGAACAAAATTCAAGACCGACAAGGCCGGTCAGGCTAGTCATGCCGGTCAGGAAAACCTAAAAAAACCTAATTTTGTGTGGTAATCCAAAAAACGTAGAAGAACACATCGGTCAGGCGAATAAAATTCTGGACTGGCACGACCGATCAGGCCAGTTATGCCGGTCAGAAAAACCAAATAATTTCTAATTTGTTAGGTGATCAAAAAAATAAAGAAGCCCAAAGCGGTCCGGTGAAAAAAATTCCGGACCGACCGGACCGTTCAGGCCAGTCATGCCGGTCAGGAAAACCCAAAAAATTCTACTTTGATGTGGTGATCTAAAAAACAAAGAAGATCACACCGGTCAGTTGAACAAAATTCCGGACCGGCAAGGCGGTCAGGCTAGTCAAAGTCATGCGGTCAGAAAAACCAAAAAATTCTACTTTGATGTGGTGATCCAAAACAAAGAAGATCACACCGGTCAGTTGAACAAAATTCAAGACCGACAAGGCCGGTCAGGCTAGTCATGCCGGTCAGGAAAACCTAAAAAAACCTAATTTGGTGGTAATCCAAAAACATAAAGAACACATCGGTCAGGCGAATAAAATTCTGGACTGGCACGACCGATCAGGCCAGTTATGCCGGTCAGAAAAACCAAATAATTTCTAATTTGTTATGGTGATCAAAAAAATAAAGAAGCCCAAAGCGGTCCGGTGAATAAAATTCCGGACCGACCGGACCGTTCAGGCCAGTCATGCCGGTCAGGAAAACCCAAAAAATTCTACTTTGATGTGGTGATCTAAAAAACAAAGAAGATCACACCGGTCAGTTGAACAAAATTCCGGACCGGCAAGGCCGGTCAGGCTAGTCAAAGTCATGCCGGTCAGAAAAACCCAAAAAATTCTACTTTGATGTGGTGATCCAAAAACAAAGAAGATCACACCGGTCAGTTGAACAAAATTCAAGACCGACAAGGCCGGTCAGGCTAGTCATGCCGGTCAGGAAAACCTAAAAAAACCTAATTTGTGTGGTAATCCAAAAACATAGAAGAACACATCGGTCAGGCGAATAAAATTCTGGACTGGCACGACCGATCAGGCCAGTTATGCCGGTCAGAAAAACCAAATAATTTCTAATTTGTTATGGTGATCAAAAAAATAAAGAAGCCCAAAGCGGTCCGGTGAAAAAATTCCGGACCGACCGGACCGTTCAGGCCATCATGCCGGTCAGGAAAACCCAAAAAATTCTACTTTGATGTGGTGATCTAAAAAACAAAGAAGATCACACCGGTCAGTTGAACAAAATTCCGGACCGGCAAGGCCGGTCAGGCTAGTCAAAGTCATGCCGGTCAGAAAAACCCAAAAAATTCTACTTTGATGTGGTGATCCAAAAACAAAGAAGATCACACCGGTCAGTTGAACAAAATTCAAGACCGAGAAGGCCGGTCAGGCTAGTCATGCCGGTCAGGAAAACCTAAAAAAACCTAATTTTGTGTGGTAATCCAAAAAACGTAGAAGAACACATCGGTCAGGCGAATAAAATTCTGGACTGGCACGACCGATCAGGCCAGTTATGCCGGTCAGAAAAACCAAATAATTTCTAATTTGTTATGGTGATCAAAAAAATAAAGAAGCCCAAAGCGGTCCGGTGAAAAAAATTCCGGACCGACCGGACCGTTCAGGCCAGTCATGCCGGTCAGGAAAACCCAAAAAATTCTACTTTGATGTGGTGATCTAAAAAACAAAGAAGATCACACCGGTCAGTTGAACAAAATTCCGGACCGGCAAGGCCGGTCAGGCTAGTCAAAGTCATGCCGGTCAGAAAAACCCAAAAAATTCTACTTTGATGTGGTGATCCAAAAACAAAGAAGATCACACCGGTCAGTTGAACAAAATTCAAGACCGACAAGGCCGGTCAGGCTAGTCATGCCGGTCAGGAAAACCTAAAAAAACCTAATTTGTGTGGTAATCCAAAAACATATAAGAACACATCGGTCAGGCGAATAAAATTCTGGACTGGCACGACCGATCAGGCCAGTTATGCCGGTCAGAAAAACCAAATAATTTCTAATTTGTTATGGTGATCAAAAAAATAAAGAAGCCCAAAGCGGTCCGGTGAAAAAAATTCCGGACCGACCGGACCGTTCAGGCCAGTCATGCCGGTCAGGAAAACCCAAAAAATTCTACTTTGATGTGGTGATCTAAAAAACAAAGAAGATCACACCGGTCAGTTGAACAAAATTCCGGACCGGCAAGGCCGGTCAGGCTAGTCAAAGTCATGCCGGTCAGAAAAACCCAAAAAATTCTACTTTGATGTGGTGATCCAAAAACAAAGAAGATCACACCGGTCAGTTGAACAAAATTCAAGACCGACAAGGCCGGTCAGGCTAGTCATGCCGGTCAGGAAAACCTAAAAAAACCTAATTTGTGTGGTAATCCAAAAAACTAGAAGAACACATCGGTCAGGCGAATAAAATTCTGGACTGGCACGACCGATCAGGCCAGTTATGCCGGTCAGAAAAACCAAATAATTTCTAATTTGTTATGGTGATCAAAAAAATAAAGAAGCCCAAAGCGGTCCGGTGAAAAAATTCCGGACCGACCGGACCGTTCAGGCCATCATGCCGGTCAGGAAAACCCAAAAAATTCTACTTTGATGTGGTGATCTAAAAAACAAAGAAGATCACACCGGTCAGTTGAACAAAATTCCGGACCGGCAAGGCCGGTCAGGCTAGTCAAAGTCATGCCGGTCAGAAAAACCCAAAAAATTCTACTTTGATGTGGTGATCCAAAAACAAAGAAGATCACACCGGTCAGTTGAACAAAATTCAAGACCGACAAGGCCGGTCAGGCTAGTCATGCCGGTCAGGAAAACCTAAAAAAACCTAATTTTGTGTGGTAATCCAAAAAACGTAGAAGAACACATCGGTCAGGCGAATAAAATTCTGGACTGGCACGACCGATCAGGCCAGTTATGCCGGTCAGAAAAACCAAATAATTTCTAATTTGTTATGGTGATCAAAAAAATAAAGAAGCCCAAAGCGGTCCGGTGAAAAAAATTCCGGACCGACCGGACCGTTCAGGCCATCATGCCGGTCAGGAAAACCCAAAAAATTCTACTTTGATGTGGTGATCTAAAAAACAAAGAAGATCACACCGGTCAGTTGAACAAAATTCCGGACCGGCAAGGCCGGTCAGGCTAGTCAAAGTCATGCCGGTCAGAAAAACCCAAAAAATTCTACTTTGATGTGGTGATCCAAAAACAAAGAAGATCACACCGGTCAGTTGAACAAAATTCAAGACCGACAAGGCCGGTCAGGCTAGTCATGCCGGTCAGGAAAACCTAAAAAAACCTAATTTGTGTGGTAATCCAAAAAACGTAGAAGAACACATCGGTCAGGCGAATAAAATTCTGGACTGGCACGACCGATCAGGCCAGTTATGCCGGTCAGAAAAACCAAATAATTTCTAATTTGTTATGGTGATCAAAAAAATAAAGAAGCCCAAAGCGGTCCGGTGAAAAAATTCCGGACCGACCGGACCGTTCAGGCCATCATGCCGGTCAGGAAAACCCAAAAAATTCTACTTTGATGTGGTGATCTAAAAAACAAAGAAGATCACACCGGTCAGTTGAACAAAATTCCGGACCGGCAAGGCCGGTCAGGCTAGTCAAAGTCATGCCGGTCAGAAAAACCCAAAAAATTCTACTTTGATGTGGTGATCCAAAAACAAAGAAGATCACACCGGTCAGTTGAACAAAATTCAAGACCGACAAGGCCGGTCAGGCTAGTCATGCCGGTCAGGAAAACCTAAAAAAACCTAATTTGTGTGGTAATCCAAAAAACTAGAAGAACACATCGGTCAGGCGAATAAAATTCTGGACTGGCACGACCGATCAGGCCAGTTATGCCGGTCAGAAAAACCAAATAATTTCTAATTTGTTATGGTGATCAAAAAAATAAAGAAGCCCAAAGCGGTCCGGTGAAAAAATTCCGGACCGACCGGACCGTTCAGGCCATCATGCCGGTCAGGAAAACCCAAAAAATTCTACTTTGATGTGGTGATCTAAAAAACAAAGAAGATCACACCGGTCAGTTGAACAAAATTCCGGACCGGCAAGGCCGGTCAGGCTAGTCAATGTCATGCCGGTCAGAAAAACCCAAAAAATTCTACTTTGATGTGGTGATCCAAAAACAAAGAAGATCACACCGGTCAGTTGAACAAAATTCAAGACCGACAAGGCCGGTCAGGCTAGTCATGCCGGTCAGGAAAACCTAAAAAAACCTAATTTGTGTGGTAATCCAAAAAACGTAGAAGAACACATCGGTCAGGCGAATAAAATTCTGGACTGGCACGACCGATCAGGCCAGTTATGCCGGTCAGAAAAACCAAATAATTTCTAATTTGTTATGGTGATCAAAAAAATAAAGAAGCCCAAAGCGGTCCGGTGAAAAAAATTCCGGACCGACCGGACCGTTCAGGCCAATCATGCCGGTCAGGAAAACCCAAAAAATTCTACTTTGATGTGGTGATCTAAAAAACAAAGAAGATCACACCGGTCAGTTGAACAAAATTCCGGACCGGCAAGGCCGGTCAGGCTAGTCAAAGTCATGCCGGTCAGAAAAACCCAAAAAATTCTACTTTGATGTGGTGATCCAAAAACAAAGAAGATCACACCGGTCAGTTGAACAAAATTCAAGACCGACAAGGCCGGTCAGGCTAGTCATGCCGGTCAGGAAAACCTAAAAAAACCTAATTTTGTGTGGTAATCCAAAAAACGTAGAAGAACACATCGGTCAGGCGAATAAAATTCTGGACTGGCACGACCGATCAGGCCAGTTATGCCGGTCAGAAAAACCAAATAATTTCTAATTTGTTATGGTGATCAAAAAAATAAAGAAGCCCAAAGCGGTCCGGTGAAAAAAATTCCGGACCGACCGGACCGTTCAGGCCATCATGCCGGTCAGGAAAACCCAAAAAATTCTACTTTGATGTGGTGATCTAAAAAACAAAGAAGATCACACCGGTCAGTTGAACAAAATTCCGGACCGGCAAGGCCGGTCAGGCTAGTCAAAGTCATGCCGGTCAGAAAAACCCAAAAAATTCTACTTTGATGTGGTGATCCAAAAACAAAGAAGATCACACCGGTCAGTTGAACAAAATTCAAGACCGACAAGGCCGGTCAGGCTAGTCATGCCGGTCAGGAAAACCTAAAAAAACCTAATTTTGTGTGGTAATCCAAAAAACGTAGAAGAACACATCGGTCAGGCGAATAAAATTCTGGACTGGCACGACCGATCAGGCCAGTTATGCCGGTCAGAAAAACCAAATAATTTCTAATTTGTTACGGTGATCAAAAAAATAAAGAAGCCCAAAGCGGTCCGGTGAAAAAAATTCCGGACCGACCGGACCGTTCAGGCCATCATGCCGGTCAGGAAAACCCAAAAAATTCTACTTTGATGTGGTGATCTAAAAAACAAAGAAGATCACACCGGTCAGTTGAACAAAATTCCGGACCGGCAAGGCCGGTCAGGCTAGTCAAAGTCATGCCGGTCAGAAAAACCCAAAAAATTCTACTTTGATGTGGTGATCCAAAAACAAAGAAGATCACACCGGTCAGTTGAACAAAATTCAAGACCGACAAGGCCGGTCAGGCTAGTCATGCCGGTCAGGAAAACCTAAAAAAACCTAATTTGTGTGGTAATCCAAAAAACGTAGAAGAACACATCGGTCAGGCGAATAAAATTCTGGACTGGCACGACCGATCAGGCCAGTTATGCCGGTCAGAAAAACCAAATAATTTCTAATTTGTTATGGTGATCAAAAAAATAAAGAAGCCCAAAGCGGTCCGGTGAAAAAAATTCCGGACCGACCGGACCAGTCATGCGGTCAGGAAAACCAAAAAATTCTACTTTGATGTGATCTAAAAAAAAAAAAACAGTCAGTAACAAAATTCCGGACCGCAAGCCGGTCAGGCTAGTCAAAGTCATGCCGGTCAGAAAAACCCAAAAAATTCTACTTTGATGTGGTGATCCAAAAACAAAGAAGATCACACCGGTCAGTTGAACAAAATTCAAGACCGACAAGGCCGGTCAGGCTAGTCATGCCGGTCAGGAAAACCTAAAAAAACCTAATTTTGTGTGGTAATCCAAAAAACATAGAAGAACACATCGGTCAGGCGAATAAAATTCTGGACTGGCACGACCGATCAGGCCAGTTATGCCGGTCAGAAAAACCAAATAATTTCTAATTTGTTATGGTGATCAAAAAAATAAAGAAGCCCAAAGCGGTCCGGTGAAAAAAATTCCGGACCGACCGGACCGTTCAGGCCAATCATGCCGGTCAGGAAAACCCAAAAAATTCTACTTTGATGTGGTGATCTAAAAAACAAAGAAGATCACACCGGTCAGTTGAACAAAATTCCGGACCGGCAAGGCCGGTCAGGCTAGTCAAAGTCATGCCGGTCAGAAAAACCCAAAAAATTCTACTTTGATGTGGTGATCCAAAAACAAAGAAGATCACACCGGTCAGTTGAACAAAATTCAAGACCGACAAGGCCGGTCAGGCTAGTCATGCCGGTCAGGAAAACCTAAAAAAACCTAATTTGTGTGGTAATCCAAAAAACGTAGAAGAACACATCGGTCAGGCGAATAAAATTCTGGACTGGCACGACCGATCAGGCCAGTTATGCCGGTCAGAAAAACCAAATAATTTCTAATTTGTTATGGTGATCAAAAAAATAAAGAAGCCCAAAGCGGTCCGGTGAAAAAAATTCCGGACCGACCGGACCGTTCAGGCCATCATGCCGGTCAGGAAAACCCAAAAAATTCTACTTTGATGTGGTGATCTAAAAAACAAAGAAGATCACACCGGTCAGTTGAACAAAATTCCGGACCGGCAAGGCCGGTCAGGCTAGTCAAAGTCATGCCGGTCAGAAAAACCCAAAAAATTCTACTTTGATGTGGTGATCCAAAAACAAAGAAGATCACACCGGTCAGTTGAACAAAATTCAAGACCGACAAGGCCGGTCAGGCTAGTCATGCGGTCAGGAAAACCTAAAAAAACCTAATTTTGTGGTAATCCAAAAAACTAAAGAACACATCGGTCAGGCGAATAAAATTCTGGACTGGCACGACCGATCAGGCCAGTTATGCCGGTCAGAAAAACCAAATAATTTCTAATTTTTATGGTGATCAAAAAAATAAAGAAGCCCAAACGGTCCGGTGAAAAAATTCCGGACCGACCGGACCGTTCAGGCCATCATGCCGGTCAGGAAAACCCAAAAAATTCTACTTTGATGTGGTGATCTAAAAAACAAAGAAGATCACACCGGTCAGTTGAACAAAATTCCGGACCGGCAAGGCCGGTCAGGCTAGTCAAAGTCATGCCGGTCAGAAAAACCCAAAAAATTCTACTTTGATGTGGTGATCCAAAAACAAAGAAGATCACACCGGTCAGTTGAACAAAATTCAAGACCGACAAGGCCGGTCAGGCTAGTCATGCCGGTCAGGAAAACCTAAAAAAACCTAATTTGTGTGGTAATCCAAAAAACGTAGAAGAACACATCGGTCAGGCGAATAAAATTCTGGACTGGCACGACCGATCAGGCCAGTTATGCCGGTCAGAAAAACCAAATAATTTCTAATTTTTATGGTGATCAAAAAAATAAAGAAGCCCAAAGCGGTCCGGTGAAAAAAATTCCGGACCGACCGGACCGTTCAGGCCAATCATGCCGGTCAGGAAAACCCAAAAAATTCTACTTTGATGTGGTGATCTAAAAAACAAAGAAGATCACACCGGTCAGTTGAACAAAATTCCGGACCGGCAAGGCCGGTCAGGCTAGTCAAAGTCATGCCGGTCAGAAAAACCCAAAAAATTCTACTTTGATGTGGTGATCCAAAAACAAAGAAGATCACACCGGTCAGTTGAACAAAATTCAAGACCGACAAGGCCGGTCAGGCTAGTCATGCCGGTCAGGAAAACCTAAAAAAACCTAATTTTGTGTGGTAATCCAAAAAACATAAAGAACACATCGGTCAGGCGAATAAAATTCTGGACTGGCACGACCGATCAGGCCAGTTATGCCGGTCAGAAAAACCAAATAATTTCTAATTTGTTATGGTGATCAAAAAAATAAAGAAGCCCAAAGCGGTCCGGTGAAAAAAATTCCGGACCGACCGGACCGTTCAGGCCATCATGCCGGTCAGGAAAACCCAAAAAATTCTACTTTGATGTGGTGATCTAAAAAACAAAGAAGATCACACCGGTCAGTTGAACAAAATTCCGGACCGGCAAGGCCGGTCAGGCTAGTCAAAGTCATGCCAGTCAGAAAAACCCAAAAAATTCTACTTTGATGTGGTGATCCAAAAACAAAGAAGATCACACCGGTCAGTTGAACAAAATTCAAGACCGACAAGGCCGGTCAGGCTAGTCATGCCGGTCAGGAAAACCTAAAAAAACCTAATTTTGTGTGGTAATCCAAAAAACGTAGAAGAACACATCGGTCAGGCGAATAAAATTCTGGACTGGCACGACCGATCAGGCCAGTTATGCCGGTCAGAAAAACCAAATAATTTCTAATTTGTTATGGTGATCAAAAAAATAAAGAAGCCCAAAGCGGTCCGGTGAAAAAAATTCCGGACCGACCGGACCGTTCAGGCCATCATGCCGGTCAGGAAAACCCAAAAAATTCTACTTTGATGTGGTGATCTAAAAAACAAAGAAGATCACACCGGTCAGTTGAACAAAATTCCGGACCGGCAAGGCCGGTCAGGCTAGTCAAAGTCATGCCGGTCAGAAAAACCCAAAAAATTCTACTTTGATGTGGTGATCCAAAAACAAAGAAGATCACACCGGTCAGTTGAACAAAATTCAAGACCGACAAGGCCGGTCAGGCTAGTCATGCCGGTCAGGAAAACCTAAAAAAACCTAATTTTGTGTGGTAATCCAAAAAACGTAGAAGAACACATCGGTCAGGCGAATAAAATTCTGGACTGGCACGACCGATCAGGCCAGTTATGCCGGTCAGAAAAACCAAATAATTTCTAATTTGTTATGGTGATCAAAAAAATAAAGAAGCCCAAAGCGGTCCGGTGAAAAAAATTCCGGACCGACCGGACCGTTCAGGCCAATCATGCCGGTCAGGAAAACCCAAAAAATTCTACTTTGATGTGGTGATCTAAAAAACAAAGAAGATCACACCGGTCAGTTGAACAAAATTCCGGACCGGCAAGGCCGGTCAGGCTAGTCAAAGTCATGCCGGTCAGAAAAACCCAAAAAATTCTACTTTGATGTGGTGATCCAAAAACAAAGAAGATCACACCGGTCAGTTGAACAAAATTCAAGACCGACAAGGCCGGTCAGGCTAGTCATGCCGGTCAGGAAAACCTAAAAAAACCTAATTTGTGTGGTAATCCAAAAAACTAGAAGAACACATCGGTCAGGCGAATAAAATTCTGGACTGGCACGACCGATCAGGCCAGTTATGCCGGTCAGAAAAACCAAATAATTTCTAATTTTTATGGTGATCAAAAAAATAAAGAAGCCCAAAGCGGTCCGGTGAAAAAAATTCCGGACCGACCGGACCGTTCAGGCCATCATGCCGGTCAGGAAAACCCAAAAAATTCTACTTTGATGTGGTGATCTAAAAAACAAAGAAGATCACACCGGTCAGTTGAACAAAATTCCGGACCGGCAAGGCCGGTCAGGCTAGTCAAAGTCATGCGGTCAGAAAAACCCAAAAAATTCTACTTTGATGTGGTGATCCAAAAACAAAGAAGATCACACCGGTCAGTTGAACAAAATTCAAGACCGACAAGGCCGGTCAGGCTAGTCATGCCGGTCAGGAAAACCTAAAAAAACCTAATTTGTGTGGTAATCCAAAAAACTAGAAGAACACATCGGTCAGGCGAATAAAATTCTGGACTGGCACGACCGATCAGGCCAGTTATGCCGGTCAGAAAAACCAAATAATTTCTAATTTGTTACGGTGATCAAAAAAATAAAGAAGCCCAAAGCGGTCCGGTGAAAAAAATTCCGGACCGACCGGACCGTTCAGGCCAATCATGCCGGTCAGGAAAACCCAAAAAATTCTACTTTGATGTGGTGATCTAAAAAACAAAGAAGATCACACCGGTCAGTTGAACAAAATTCCGGACCGGCAAGGCCGGTCAGGCTAGTCAAAGTCATGCCGGTCAGAAAAACCCAAAAAATTCTACTTTGATGTGGTGATCCAAAAACAAAGAAGATCACACCGGTCAGTTGAACAAAATTCAAGACCGACAAGGCCGGTCAGGCTAGTCATGCCGGTCAGGAAAACCTAAAAAAACCTAATTTGTGTGGTAATCCAAAAAACGTAGAAGAACACATCGGTCAGGCGAATAAAATTCTGGACTGGCACGACCGATCAGGCCAGTTATGCCGGTCAGAAAAACCAAATAATTTCTAATTTGTTATGGTGATCAAAAAAATAAAGAAGCCCAAAGCGGTCCGGTGAAAAAAATTCCGGACCGACCGGACCGTTCAGGCCAATCATGCCGGTCAGGAAAACCCAAAAAATTCTACTTTGATGTGGTGATCTAAAAAACAAAGAAGATCACACCGGTCAGTTGAACAAAATTCCGGACCGGCAAGGCCGGTCAGGCTAGTCAAAGTCATGCCGGTCAGAAAAACCCAAAAAATTCTACTTTGATGTGGTGATCCAAAAACAAAGAAGATCACACCGGTCAGTTGAACAAAATTCAAGACCGACAAGGCCGGTCAGGCTAGTCATGCCGGTCAGGAAAACCTAAAAAAACCTAATTTTGTGTGGTAATCCAAAAAACGTAGAAGAACACATCGGTCAGGCGAATAAAATTCTGGACTGGCACGACCGATCAGGCCAGTTATGCCGGTCAGAAAAACCAAATAATTTCTAATTTGTTATGGTGATCAAAAAAATAAAGAAGCCCAAAGCGGTCCGGTGAAAAAAATTCCGGACCGACCGGACCGTTCAGGCCAATCATGCCGGTCAGGAAAACCCAAAAAATTCTACTTTGATGTGGTGATCTAAAAACAAAGAAGATCACACCGGTCAGTTGAACAAAATTCAAGACCGACAAGGCCGGTCAGGCTAGTCATGCCGGTCAGGAAAACCTAAAAAAACCTAATTTGTGTGGTAATCCAAAAAACATAGAAGAACACATCGGTCAGGCGAATAAAATTCTGGACTGGCACGACCGATCAGGCCAGTTATGCCGGTCAGAAAAACCAAATAATTTCTAATTTGTTATGGTGATCAAAAAAATAAAGAAGCCCAAAGCGGTCCGGTGAAAAAAATTCCGGACCGACCGGACCGTTCAGGCCAATCATGCCGGTCAGGAAAACCCAAAAAATTCTACTTTGATGTGGTGATCTAAAAAACAAAGAAGATCACACCGGTCAGTTGAACAAAATTCCGGACCGGCAAGGCCGGTCAGGCTAGTCAAAGTCATGCCGGTCAGAAAAACCCAAAAAATTCTACTTTGATGTGGTGATCCAAAAACAAAGAAGATCACACCGGTCAGTTGAACAAAATTCAAGACCGACAAGGCCGGTCAGGCTAGTCATGCCGGTCAGGAAAACCTAAAAAAACCTAATTTTGTGTGGTAATCCAAAAAACGTAGAAGAACACATCGGTCAGGCGAATAAAATTCTGGACTGGCACGACCGATCAGGCCAGTTATGCCGGTCAGAAAAACCAAATAATTTCTAATTTGTTATGGTGATCAAAAAAATAAAGAAGCCCAAAGCGGTCCGGTGAAAAAAATTCCGGACCGACCGGACCGTTCAGGCCAATCATGCCGGTCAGGAAAACCCAAAAAATTCTACTTTGATGTGGTGATCTAAAAAACAAAGAAGATCACACCGGTCAGTTGAACAAAATTCCGGACCGGCAAGGCCGGTCAGGCTAGTCAAAGTCATGCCGGTCAGAAAAACCCAAAAAATTCTACTTTGATGTGGTGATCCAAAAACAAAGAAGATCACACCGGTCAGTTGAACAAAATTCAAGACCGACAAGGCCGGTCAGGCTAGTCATGCCGGTCAGGAAAACCTAAAAAAACCTAATTTTGTGTGGTAATCCAAAAAACGTAGAAGAACACATCGGTCAGGCGAATAAAATTCTGGACTGGCACGACCGATCAGGCCAGTTATGCCGGTCAGAAAAACCAAATAATTTCTAATTTGTTATGGTGATCAAAAAAATAAAGAAGCCCAAAGCGGTCCGGTGAAAAAAATTCCGGACCGACCGGACCGTTCAGGCCAATCATGCCGGTCAGGAAAACCCAAAAAATTCTACTTTGATGTGGTGATCTAAAAAACAAAGAAGATCACACCGGTCAGTTGAACAAAATTCCGGACCGGCAAGGCCGGTCAGGCTAGTCAAAGTCATGCCGGTCAGAAAAACCCAAAAAATTCTACTTTGATGTGGTGATCCAAAAACAAAGAAGATCACACCGGTCAGTTGAACAAAATTCAAGACCGACAAGGCCGGTCAGGCTAGTCATGCCGGTCAGGAAAACCTAAAAAAACCTAATTTGTGTGGTAATCCAAAAAACTAGAAGAACACATCGGTCAGGCGAATAAAATTCTGGACTGGCACGACCGATCAGGCCAGTTATGCCGGTCAGAAAAACCAAATAATTTCTAATTTGTTATGGTGATCAAAAAAATAAAGAAGCCCAAAGCGGTCCGGTGAAAAAAATTCCGGACCGACCGGACCGTTCAGGCCAATCATGCCGGTCAGGAAAACCCAAAAAATTCTACTTTGATGTGGTGATCTAAAAAACAAAGAAGATCACACCGGTCAGTTGAACAAAATTCCGGACCGGCAAGGCCGGTCAGGCTAGTCAAAGTCATGCCGGTCAGAAAAACCCAAAAAATTCTACTTTGATGTGGTGATCCAAAAACAAAGAAGATCACACCGGTCAGTTGAACAAAATTCAAGACCGACAAGGCCGGTCAGGCTAGTCATGCCGGTCAGGAAAACCTAAAAAAACCTAATTTTGTGTGGTAATCCAAAAAACGTATAAGAACACATCGGTCAGGCGAATAAAATTCTGGACTGGCACGACCGATCAGGCCAGTTATGCCGGTCAGAAAAACCAAATAATTTCTAATTTGTTATGGTGATCAAAAAAATAAAGAAGCCCAAAGCGGTCCGGTGAAAAAAATTCCGGACCGACCGGACCGTTCAGGCCAATCATGCCGGTCAGGAAAACCCAAAAAATTCTACTTTGATGTGGTGATCTAAAAAACAAAGAAGATCACACCGGTCAGTTGAACAAAATTCCGGACCGGCAAGGCCGGTCAGGCTAGTCAAAGTCATGCCGGTCAGAAAAACCCAAAAAATTCTACTTTGATGTGGTGATCCAAAAACAAAGAAGATCACACCGGTCAGTTGAACAAAATTCAAGACCGACAAGGCCGGTCAGGCTAGTCATGCCGGTCAGGAAAACCTAAAAAAACCTAATTTTGTGTGGTAATCCAAAAAACGTAGAAGAACACATCGGTCAGGCGAATAAAATTCTGGACTGGCACGACCGATCAGGCCAGTTATGCCGGTCAAAAAAACCAAATAATTTCTAATTTGTTATGGTGATCAAAAAAATAAAGAAGCCCAAAGCGGTCCGGTGAAAAAAATTCCGGACCGACCGGACCGTTCAGGCCAATCATGCCGGTCAGGAAAACCCAAAAAATTCTACTTTGATGTGGTGATCTAAAAAACAAAGAAGATCACACCGGTCAGTTGAACAAAATTCCGGACCGGCAAGGCCGGTCAGGCTAGTCAAAGTCATGCCGGTCAGAAAAACCCAAAAAATTCTACTTTGATGTGGTGATCCAAAAACAAAGAAGATCACACCGGTCAGTTGAACAAAATTCAAGACCGACAAGGCCGGTCAGGCTAGTCATGCCGGTCAGGAAAACCTAAAAAAACCAAATTTTGTGTGGTAATCCAAAAAACGTAGAAGAACACATCGGTCAGGCGAATAAAATTCTGGACTGGCACGACCGATCAGGCCAGTTATGCCGGTCAGAAAAACCAAATAATTTCTAATTTTTATGGTGATCAAAAAAATAAAGAAGCCCAAAGCGGTCCGGTGAAAAAAATTCCGGACCGACCGGACCGTTCAGGCCAATCATGCCGGTCAGGAAAACCCAAAAAATTCTACTTTGATGTGGTGATCTAAAAAACAAAGAAGATCACACCGGTCAGTTGAACAAAATTCCGGACCGGCAAGGCCGGTCAGGCTAGTCAAAGTCATGCCGGTCAGAAAAACCCAAAAAATTCTACTTTGATGTGGTGATCCAAAAACAAAGAAGATCACACCGGTCAGTTGAACAAAATTCAAGACCGACAAGGCCGGTCAGGCTAGTCATGCCGGTCAGGAAAACCTAAAAAAACCTAATTTTGTGTGGTAATCCAAAAAACGTAGAAGAACACATCGGTCAGGCGAATAAAATTCTGGACTGGCACGACCGATCAGGCCAGTTATGCCGGTCAGAAAAACCAAATAATTTCTAATTTGTTATGGTGATCAAAAAAATAAAGAAGCCCAAAGCGGTCCGGTGAAAAAAATTCCGGACCGACCGGACCGTTCAGGCCAATCATGCCGGTCAGGAAAACCCAAAAAATTCTACTTTGATGTGGTGATCCAAAAACAAAGAAGATCACACCGGTCAGTTGAACAAAATTCAAGACCGACAAGGCCGGTCAGGCTAGTCATGCCGGTCAGGAAAACCTAAAAAAACCTAATTTGTGGTAATCCAAAAACTAAAGAACACATCGGTCAGCGAAAAAATTCTGACTGGCACGACGATCAGGCAGTTATGCCGGTCAGAAAAACCAAATAATTTCTAATTTTTATGGTGATCAAAAAAATAAAGAAGCCAAACGGTCGGTGAAAAAATTCGGACGACCGGACCGTTCAGGCCATCATGCCGGTCAGAAAACCCAAAAAATTCTACTTTGATGTGGTGATCTAAAAAACAAAGAAGATCACACCGGTCAGTTGAACAAAATTCCGGACCGGCAAGGCCGGTCAGGCTAGTCAAAGTCATGCCGGTCAGAAAAACCCAAAAAATTCTACTTTGATGTGGTGATCCAAAAACAAAGAAGATCACACCGGTCAGTTGAACAAAATTCAAGACCGACAAGGCCGGTCAGGCTAGTCATGCCGGTCAGGAAAACCTAAAAAAACCTAATTTGTGTGGTAATCCAAAAAACGTAGAAGAACACATCGGTCAGGCGAATAAAATTCTGGACTGGCACGACCGATCAGGCCAGTTATGCCGGTCAGAAAAACCAAATAATTTCTAATTTGTTATGGTGATCAAAAAAATAAAGAAGCCCAAAGCGGTCCGGTGAAAAAAATTCCGGACCGACCGGACCGTTCAGGCCAATCATGCCGGTCAGGAAAACCCAAAAAATTCTACTTTGATGTGGTGATCTAAAAAACAAAGAAGATCACACCGGTCAGTTGAACAAAATTCCGGACCGGCAAGGCCGGTCAGGCTAGTCAAAGTCATGCCGGTCAGAAAAACCCAAAAAATTCTACTTTGATGTGGTGATCCAAAAACAAAGAAGATCACACCGGTCAGTTGAACAAAATTCAAGACCGACAAGGCCGGTCAGGCAAGTCATGCCGGTCAGGAAAACCTAAAAAAACCTAATTTGTGTGGTAATCCAAAAAACGTAGAAGAACACATCGGTCAGGCGAATAAAATTCTGGACTGGCACGACCGATCAGGCCAGTTATGCCGGTCAGAAAAACCAAATAATTTCTAATTTGTTATGGTGATCAAAAAAATAAAGAAGCCCAAAGCGGTCCGGTGAAAAAAATTCCGGACCGACCGGACCGTTCAGGCCAATCATGCCGGTCAGGAAAACCCAAAAAATTCTACTTTGATGTGGTGATCTAAAAAACAAAGAAGATCACACCGGTCAGTTGAACAAAATTCCGGACCGGCAAGGCCGGTCAGGCTAGTCAAAGTCATGCCGGTCAGAAAAACCCAAAAAATTCTACTTTGATGTGGTGATCCAAAAACAAAGAAGATCACACCGGTCAGTTGAACAAAATTCAAGACCGACAAGGCCGGTCAGGCTAGTCATGCCGGTCAGGAAAACCTAAAAAAACCTAATTTGTGTGGTAATCCAAAAAACTAAAGAACACATCGGTCAGGCGAATAAAATTCTGGACTGGCACGACCGATCAGGCCAGTTATGCCGGTCAGAAAAACCCAAAAAATTCTACTTTGATGTGGTGATCTAAAAAACAAAGAAGATCACACCGGTCAGTTGAACAAAATTCCGGACCGGCAAGGCCGGTCAGGCTAGTCAAAGTCATGCCGGTCAGAAAAACCCAAAAAATTCTACTTTGATGTGGTGATCCAAAAACAAAGAAGATCACACCGGTCAGTTGAACAAAATTCAAGACCGACAAGGCCGGTCAGGCTAGTCATGCCGGTCAGGAAAACCTAAAAAAACCTAATTTTGTGTGGTAATCCAAAAAACGTAAAGAACACATCGGTCAGGCGAATAAAATTCTGGACTGGCACGACCGATCAGGCCAGTTATGCCGGTCAGAAAAACCAAATAATTTCTAATTTGTTATGGTGATCAAAAAAATAAAGAAGCCCAAAGCGGTCCGGTGAAAAAAATTCCGGACCGACCGGACCGTTCAGGCCAATCATGCCGGTCAGGAAAACCCAAAAAATTCTACTTTGATGTGGTGATCTAAAAAACAAAGAAGATCACACCGGTCAGTTGAACAAAATTCCGGACCGGCAAGGCCGGTCAGGCTAGTCAAAGTCATGCCGGTCAGAAAAACCCAAAAAATTCTACTTTGATGTGGTGATCCAAAAACAAAGAAGATCACACCGGTCAGTTGAACAAAATTCAAGACCGACAAGGCCGGTCAGGCTAGTCATGCCGGTCAGGAAAACCTAAAAAAACCTAATTTGTGTGGTAATCCAAAAAACGTAGAAGAACACATCGGTCAGGCGAATAAAATTCTGGACTGGCACGACCGATCAGGCCAGTTATGCCGGTCAGAAAAACCAAATAATTTCTAATTTGTTATGGTGATCAAAAAAATAAAGAAGCCCAAAGCGGTCCGGTGAAAAAAATTCCGGACCGACCGGACCGTTCAGGCCAATCATGCCGGTCAGGAAAACCCAAAAAATTCTACTTTGATGTGGTGATCTAAAAAACAAAGAAGATCACACCGGTCAGTTGAACAAAATTCCGGACCGGCAAGGCCGGTCAGGCTAGTCAAAGTCATGCCGGTCAGAAAAACCCAAAAAATTCTACTTTGATGTGGTGATCCAAAAACAAAGAAGATCACACCGGTCAGTTGAACAAAATTCAAGACCGACAAGGCCGGTCAGGCTAGTCATGCCGGTCAGGAAAACCTAAAAAAACCTAATTTTGTGTGGTAATCCAAAAAACGTAGAAGAACACATCGGTCAGGCGAATAAAATTCTGGACTGGCACGACCGATCAGGCCAGTTATGCCGGTCAGAAAAACCAAATAATTTCTAATTTGTTACGGTGATCAAAAAAATAAAGAAGCCCAAAGCGGTCCGGTGAAAAAAATTCCGGACCGACCGGACCGTTCAGGCCAATCATGCCGGTCAGGAAAACCCAAAAAATTCTACTTTGATGTGGTGATCTAAAAAACAAAGAAGATCACACCGGTCAGTTGAACAAAATTCCGGACCGGCAAGGCCGGTCAGGCTAGTCAAAGTCATGCCGGTCAGAAAAACCCAAAAAATTCTACTTTGATGTGGTGATCCAAAAACAAAGAAGATCACACCGGTCAGTTGAACAAAATTCAAGACCGACAAGGCCGGTCAGGCTAGTCATGCCGGTCAGGAAAACCTAAAAAAACCTAATTTGTGTGGTAATCCAAAAAACATAAAGAACACATCGGTCAGGCGAATAAAATTCTGGACTGGCACGACCGATCAGGCCAGTTATGCCGGTCAGAAAAACCAAATAATTTCTAATTTGTTATGGTGATCAAAAAAATAAAGAAGCCCAAAGCGGTCCGGTGAAAAAAATTCCGGACCGACCGGACCGTTCAGGCCAAGTCATGCCGGTCAGGAAAACCCAAAAAATTCTACTTTGATGTGGTGATCCAAAAACAAAGAAGATCACACCGGTCAGTTGAACAAAATTCAAGACCGACAAGGCCGGTCAGGCTAGTCATGCCGGTCAGGAAAACCTAAAAAAACCTAATTTGTGTGGTAATCCAAAAAACATAGAAGAACACATCGGTCAGGCGAATAAAATTCTGGACTGGCACGACCGATCAGGCCAGTTATGCCGGTCAGAAAAACCAAATAATTTCTAATTTTTATGGTGATCAAAAAAATAAAGAAGCCCAAAGCGGTCCGGTGAAAAAAATTCCGGACCGACCGGACCGTTCAGGCCAATCATGCCGGTCAGGAAAACCCAAAAAATTCTACTTTGATGTGGTGATCTAAAAAACAAAGAAGATCACACCGGTCAGTTGAACAAAATTCCGGACCGGCAAGGCCGGTCAGGCTAGTCAAAGTCATGCCGGTCAGAAAAACCCAAAAAATTCTACTTTGATGTGGTGATCCAAAAACAAAGAAGATCACACCGGTCAGTTGAACAAAATTCAAGACCGACAAGGCCGGTCAGGCTAGTCATGCCGGTCAGGAAAACCTAAAAAAACCTAATTTTGTGTGGTAATCCAAAAAACGTAGAAGAACACATCGGTCAGGCGAATAAAATTCTGGACTGGCACGACCGATCAGGCCAGTTATGCCGGTCAGAAAAACCAAATAATTTCTAATTTGTTATGGTGATCAAAAAAATAAAGAAGCCCAAAGCGGTCCGGTGAAAAAAATTCCGGACCGACCGGACCGTTCAGGCCAATCATGCCGGTCAGGAAAACCCAAAAAATTCTACTTTGATGTGGTGATCTAAAAAACAAAGAAGATCACACCGGTCAGTTGAACAAAATTCCGGACCGGCAAGGCCGGTCAGGCTAGTCAAAGTCATGCCGGTCAGAAAAACCCAAAAAATTCTACTTTGATGTGGTGATCCAAAAACAAAGAAGATCACACCGGTCAGTTGAACAAAATTCAAGACCGACAAGGCCGGTCAGGCTAGTCATGCCGGTCAGGAAAACCTAAAAAAACCTAATTTCGTGTGGTAATCCAAAAAACGTAGAAGAACACATCGGTCAGGCGAATAAAATTCTGGACTGGCACGACCGATCAGGCCAGTTATGCCGGTCAGAAAAACCAAATAATTTCTAATTTTTATGGTGATCAAAAAAATAAAGAAGCCCAAAGCGGTCCGGTGAAAAAAATTCCGGACGACCGGACCGTTCAGGCCAATCATGCCGGTCAGGAAAACCCAAAAAATTCTACTTTGATGTGGTGATCTAAAAAACAAAGAAGATCACACCGGTCAGTTGAACAAAATTCCGGACCGGCAAGGCCGGTCAGGCTAGTCAAAGTCATGCCGGTCAGAAAAACCCAAAAAATTCTACTTTGATGTGGTGATCCAAAAACAAAGAAGATCACACCGGTCAGTTGAACAAAATTCAAGACCGACAAGGCCGGTCAGGCTAGTCATGCCGGTCAGGAAAACCTAAAAAAACCTAATTTTGCGTGGTAATCCAAAAAACGTAGAAGAACACATCGGTCAGGCGAATAAAATTCTGGACTGGCACGACCGATCAGGCCAGTTATGCCGGTCAGAAAAACCAAATAATTTCTAATTTTTATGGTGATCAAAAAAATAAAGAAGCCCAAAGCGGTCCGGTGAAAAAAATTCCGGACGACCGGACCGTTCAGGCCAATCATGCCGGTCAGGAAAACCCAAAAAATTCTACTTTGATGTGTGATCTAAAAAACAAAGAAGATCACACCGGTCAGTTGAACAAAATTCCGGACCGGCAAGGCGGTCAGGCTAGTCAAAGTCATGCCGGTCAGAAAAACCCAAAAAATTCTACTTTGATGTGGTGATCCAAAAACAAAGAAGATCACACCGGTCAGTTGAACAAAATTCAAGACCGACAAGGCCGGTCAGGCTAGTCATGCCGGTCAGGAAAACCTAAAAAAACCTAATTTTGTGTGTAATCCAAAAAACGTAGAAGAACACATCGGTCAGGCGAATAAAATTCTAGACTGGCACGACCGATCAGGCCAGTTATGCCGGTCAGAAAAACCAAATAATTTCTAATTTTTATGGTGATCAAAAAAATAAAGATGCCCAAAGCGGTCCGGTGAAAAAAATTCCGGCCGACCGGACCGTTCAGGCCAATCATGCCGGTCAGGAAAACCCAAAAAATTCTACTTTGATGTGGTGATCTAAAAAACAAAGAAGATCACACCGGTCAGTTGAACAAAATTCCGGACCGGCAAGGCCGGTCAGGCTAGTCAAAGTCATGCCGGTCAGAAAAACCCAAAAAATTCTACTTTGATGTGGTGATCCAAAAACAAAGAAGATCACACCGGTCAGTTGAACAAAATTCAAGACCGACAAGGCCGGTCAGGCTAGTCATGCCGGTCAGGAAAACCTAAAAAAACCTAATTTTGCGTGGTAATCCAAAAAACGTAGAAGAACACATCGGTCAGGCGAAAAAAATTCTGGACAGGCACGACCGATCAGGCCAGTTATGCCGGTCAGAAAAACCAAATAATTTCTAATTTGTTATGGTGATCAAAAAAATAAAGAAGCCCAAAGCGGTCCGGTGAAAAAAATTCGGACCGACCGGACCGTTCAGGCCAATCATGCCGGTCAGGAAAACCCAAAAAATTCTACTTTGATGTGGTGATCTAAAAAACAAAGAAGATCACACCGGTCAGTTGAACAAAATTCCGGACCGGCAAGGCCGGTCAGGCTAGTCAAAGTCATGCCGGTCAGAAAAACCCAAAAAATTCTACTTTGATGTGGTGATCCAAAAACAAAAAATCACACCGGTCAGTTGAACAAAATTCAAGACCGACAAGGCGGTCAGGCTAGTCATGCCGGTCAGGAAAACCTAAAAAAACCTAATTTTGCTGGTAATCCAAAAAAGTAGAAGAACACATCGGCAGCGAAAAAATTCGGACAGGCACGACCGATCAGGCCAGTTATGCCGGTCAGAAAAACCAAATAATTTCTAATTTGTTATGGTGATCAAAAATAAAGAAGCCCAAAGCGGTCCGGTGAAAAAAATTCGGACCGACCGGACCGTTCAGGCCAATCATGCCGTCAGGAAAACCCAAAAATTCTACTTTGATGTGGTGATCTAAAAAACAAAGAAGATCACACCGGTCAGTTGAACAAAATTCCGGACCGCAAGCGGTCAGCAGTCAAATCATGCGATCAGAAAACCAAAAAATTCTACTTGATGTGGTGACCAAAAACAAAGAAGATCACACCGGTCAGTTGAACAAAATTCCGGACCGGCAAGGCCGGTCAGGCTAGTCAAAGTCATGCCGGTCAGAAAAACCCAAAAAATTCTACTTTGATGTGGTGATCCAAAAACAAAGAAGATCACACCGGTCAGTTGAACAAAATTCAAGACCGACAAGGCCGGTCAGGCTAGTCATGCCGGTCAGGAAAACCTAAAAAAACCTAATTTTGCGTGGTAATCCAAAAAACGTAGAAGAACACATCGGTCAGGCGAAAAAAATTCGGACAGCACGACCGATCAGGCTAGTTATGCCGGTCAGAAAAACCAAATAATTTCTAATTTGTTATGGTGATCAAAAAAATAAAGAAGCCCAAAGCGGTCCGGTGAAAAAAATTCGGGACCTACCGGACCGTTAAGGCCAATCATGCCGGTCAGGAAAACCCAAAAAATTCTACTTTGATGTGGTGATCTAAAAAACAAAGAAGATCACACCGGTCAGTTGAACAAAATTCCGGACCGGCAAGGCCGGTCAGGCTAGTCAAAGTCATGCCGGTCAGAAAAACCCAAAAAATTCTACTTTGATGTGGTGATCCAAAAACAAAGAAGATCACACCGGTCAGTTGAACAAAATTCAAGACCGACAAGGCTGGTCAGGCTAGTCATGCCGGTCAGGAAAACCTAAAAAAACCTAATTTTGCGTGGTAATCCAAAAAAAGTAGAAGAACACATCGGCAGCGAAAAAAATTCGGACAGGCACGACCGATCAGGCTAGTTATGCCGGTCAGAAAAACCAAATAATTTCTAATTTGTTATGGTGATCAAAATAAAGAAGCCCAAAGCGGTCCGATGAAAAAAATTCGGGACCGACCGGACCGTTCAGGCCAATCATGCCGATTAGGAAAACCCAAAAAATTCTACTTTGATGTGGTGATCTAAAAAACAAAGAAGATCACACCGGTCAGTTGAACAAAATTCCGGACCGGCAAGACTGGTCAGGCTAGTCAAAGTCATGCCGATCAGAAAAACCCAAAAAATTCTACTTTGATGTGGTGATCCAAAAACAAAGAAGATCACACCGGTCAGTTGAACAAAATTCCGGACCGGCAAGGCCGGTCAGGCTAGTTAAAGTCATGGCGGTCAGAAAAACCCAAAAAATTCTACTTTGATGTGGTGATCCAAAAACAAAGAAGATCACACCGGTCAGTTGAACAAAATTCAAGACCGACAAGGCCGGTCAGGCTAGTCATGCTGGTCAGGAAAACCTAAAAAAACCTAATTTGTGTGGTAATCCAAAAACGTAGAAGAACACATCGGTCAGGCGAATAAAATTCTAGACTGGCATGACCGATGTAATAACTAGAATTTTTCTATGTTACAATTTCTTGTATAGAAATTTGAACTGTACCGTGAAGGTAATTATGCAAAAGCCCGGTTTAGGGTTTTTATTCAGAATTGTGAGTTCTTATGCTTTTATAAGACTCAAAAATGATTGCTTAGTTGAGCATACGACCTTTTGAGGAAAAAGGTATGAAAACGCTATGATTTTTACAAAAGTCAAAGTTTGACCCGAGAGTCAAAGTTTGACCAGAAAGTCAAAGTTTGACCAGAAACCGTCAAAGTAAACCAAGAGAGTCCACGTTGTCAGAATAGGCAACATTGACCTAAGAAAGTCAAAGATTGGCTAGAAAGATCAATTCTTTGACGATATCGAAAAATGGTTAGCGGTATAGGAAGTATACTGCGGAAAACCAAATTTTTCAGATAAAATGGTTTAAGTTAGATTCAAAACCACCATAGAAAAATCAAGCACACTAAGTAGGAGATTAAAGGCCAAAAGGCTCGAAGCGAAAAGAGAATTTTTCGTATAGTCTATTATTAGACAGATAAATTTTGGACTGCATTTTAATAGCCGGTACTGTGAATCAAAGACCACAGTATCAACTATATCTGTTTAGTATTGAGTTATACTGTTATTCATGAATTAGGCCAAATAAGGCCTTAATGGTGATGTCACATTACTTTTGGATTATGACATCATTATATGGATTTAGTGAAAAATTGGAAAGAATTTGGTTGGTTCTAGAACAACATGGCCGGCCACCTCACCCTCTTTTGTGCAAATTGGCTAACTTTGAAGGACTATTTTGCAATTTTAAAAAGTTCAAAATTGCCTATAAATAGGAGTGCATCCTATTCACAAAAATTAGAAAATTTAGCCAAACTTTGCCCAATTTCTTCCTCACCAAAACCGAATTTGGACAGCAGCCAAAAGAGAGAAAAAGTTTCAAAAACTTAAGGAATTAGTCTTAGGAGTGTTAGGCATTCACTAGGAAGCAAGCCAAGAAGCTAGAAAAATTTTGGAACCAAGATTGGCCATTGCTGGCCGGTTCTGTGGCAGCAGCAGGGGGGAAGAGAAATTGAAGGGGAAACCAAGAAGGGAGGTGGCTGATTTGGTGTGAAGTGACCGGAACATTGGTAGGACCAATCCCTAGGTGGCTGCAAAATTTCAAGCTCATTGGAGGAGCATAGGGCCGGCTGCACCAAGGGGAAAGGAAGAGAGAAAATTGAGCCAAGCATACCCATATTGGAACAAATAAGGTAAAAATTTTCTTGGCCCTTAAATCTCTCAATTTAAGTTCTAAATTAGAGATTTAAATGTATTACAAGCTAAATTGTAATGAGCATAAGCTCACTTTAATTCTGCCCTTAGGTCAGATTTTTATTAGTGTGTGTGTGCTTGATTAGTTAGGGGTGGTTGATTTAGCATATTAAGCTATGTTTTGTTTAGTGCTTAATTGTGCAATTATATGTGCTTATGAGTATGATTGTATGCTAGATTAATTAAGAGTTGTATGTTTCCCCAAATCTGCCCAACAATATTTAAATGGCATGTTAGGGTGTTAGATGGAAATGTGTATGCTATGTGAGTAGAAATCAAGAAAACTAGCCAAACCGAAACCTTAAAAATTTAGTTTGATTGTTTGACTTGCATGGACGGGTTTGAGCTTCATGTGAGTTAAAATGGGACGTTAGAAAACGCTGTATGTTGATTCTAGGCTCCCGCTGAGTTCGGTTGAGGTAGTGTGCACGAATTAGGACGAGAAACCAAGAAAACACCGAAAACTGCCAATTCGGGTTAGATCTGCCCAGTTTTCTGGAAATCGAAATTTGAGGCCCTTAGAGGCTGATTTTGGAAAAACGTAAAACACAAAAGTTGTAGAGTAGGATTTTTCCTAGTGGACACGCGGACATTTTCGAAAATAAGGCTCCAATGGCCTTCTTTTTTAAGAAAACCCGAGCCTGACCATGCCCAGACCCTAAGCACGGCCAGGTGAGTTTAACAGGGAAAATGAACGGGTTAGAGACCGATTTGGGTCTCGAGTTCAAAACGAAAGTTTTAGGATTTTGAATCTTTAAAACTTTCATGAAGAAAACTTTTTCAAATTCGGCTTTGATTTTTAAATAGAAAATTGGATTTCAAAACTGTGCAGTGAACAAGAAATTCGTGCACAGAAACTTCTAAAACAGTGCAGGAAAAGGACATTTCTGCACATCCACTGATTAATTCTCAGTGAGAAACTGTTCCAAAGGCAGTTTCTATTTTTAATGATTTTTACAAAGACCCGTTCTAAGTTTTATCAAATGATCTTAAAATCCTAAGTTTTTCCAAAGTAAAGAAAGAGTTTTTAATTGAGTTAAGTGAACCATGACCGGGAAAAGATTCCGAGTTATTGGTTTGGGCCCTAAGCCCAAGGGTTATCCAACGTAACCCAATAAAATAGTGAAAATGATTAGTCGGGCCTAAAAACTCGGGTTATCTGAAATAACCAATTGAGTTATATTTTAGAAAGCGTAGGCCCAAGATTTAAGAACAGTAGTCCAACGCTACTAAGGATGGCTGTTTAGCCAAGGTTACTTTATGTAACCAATCAAAGTACACGTTAAGTGTAGTAAACCCTAAACCTTAGGGGTATCCGCGATACAGAGGAAGTATCCGGGTTTATTTAAGAAAAGGGGGAAACATATAACTATGACTAGGTATGAATGTTGTTTGATTACCAACATTCTGTAAGAACTAAATTCTTACTCTATGTCCTCTGATATAGCAGGAAATAGCCTGCTGAGGTATCCTGCAGTGGATCAACAAGTCTCGGGACATAGCACTCAAGGTAAGTACAACTCCGCCTACAGCATAGGCTCTTGTTGATACTTACCCAAGTATGAATAGTGTTTATGATATGATGTTATGTTTATGATAAGTATGTTCAGTTCATGATTATGAAATTAAAGCATGATTTATGTATAGTGACATCATGAAGCATGTTCACTAATAAGAATAATTATGAGTTCATGTAAAGTAAGTATGATGGCAAGCAAGCTTGCCTGTGTCGTACCGACCCGCGTCAGGTCGGGTTGAGCTATGGCAAGAGTAAGTCCATAGAGCGCACCCGGTACGTACACTCATGATAAGGGGCCCATAAGTAAGATAAGTTAAGAATGAATACGATGGCATAATAAGAGCATAATTGGTTCATGCATATATTATGCGATGTTATAACATGATATGTATGTTATGATAAGTTCAAGATGTTATGTATGAGTTAAGCATGATATGTATGATATGAGAAGTTATGTATGATGGATTATGTTTAATTGTTGCGGATATATATATGTTGTACTTGCTGAGCGAAAGCTCACGTGACTTACGTCTATGCTGTAGGTAAGCAACCTACCAGCAACTGATGGTGCAAGGTGGCGAGCGGGCAGAGCAAGCTGTGAAATGTGGGGATTTTAACCGCTTCGCGTTTTGATCTTATTATGTAAATTATGTTGTATGCAAACATCGTTATATTTTGCAAGTATCCGCACTGTAAAAAAAAAAAAAAATTTCCGCTGCTTACGTTACGCCTATTAAATAAGTATGTATGTATGTATGTATGCATGTATGGTAACGGCCTGTGCTAGGCGGGTCGTTACAGAGTTGGTATCAGAGCGGTTCCCTGCTACCCAATTTCACAGTATGCCTGCCGTCGCTGCCACCATTGTAAGTAATTTTATTTTATGAGTAAATAAATAATTATTACGTGATTATGTTATGATAGATACGATATTATGGATCCCGCTGGAGCGGATGGGGATCGACGTGCTGTTGCGTCTTTTCATGAGGCGCACCCGATGATTTTTGACGGGACGAGACGTACGGTGTCGTTAGCTGCTTGGCTATACGACATGGAGTTGATATTCAGATTATGTCATATAGAGGAGAGATTACAGGTTTCGTTAGCCAGTCGGTGTCTTTCTGTAGACGCTCGATTATGGTGGATGACGATAGGTGAGAGAGCGATGCCGAGTCGCACTTGGGCTCATTTTCGTGCGTTGATAGTCGCCCGTTTCGGACCGCTACCAGACGAGGGTGTACCTCCTCGTGACCCGGTGATGTATCGGGAGACGTATCGTGCTCGATACCTCAGTTTCGCAGTGGTCTGGCATGCTTTCCCTGATGAGCCCATGAGCCATTATTGTAGGCGGTTCCAGGAGGAGATGCTGCCATACGTTCCACAGGACTTGGAGAACATGGTGGCATTTGCACTTCAGACTTTTCGGGACGGATTGCCTCAGCATATCCGGCAGTATGTTCCGATGCCGTTACCTGGCTCGACAGTAGAGCATTTGATGGCCGATATCTTAGAGGCAGAGGCTGTCATACAGGCTATGCAGGAGGCTGAGGTTGGAGAGGGACCTCAGGCACCGGTCGACGACGCTGGGATGGGAGAGCCATTTTTAGGGCCTGGTCCAGTTTTTCCCGAGGACCCGATTCCAGCTGAGCCAGTACAGGCAGTGCCGCCCGAGGACGTCGAGGCTGACGGGTAGGGGACGATTTCGACCCCGATGATTTATTGTTGCTCCAGAGGATCAGCCAGCAGACCCTCCGATCATTGATATTCCTAGCGATGATGAGGAGGATATGGAGCCGGAGCCAGAGCAGGAGGACTGGTTCGCGGACGATGAGGAGGAGGATATGGAGCCCGGGCCAGAGTTTGAGCCTGAGGACTGGCAGGAGGAGGATTTTGATGAGGACCCTGAGGAGTTTCCATTGCACGATGGAGATGATGATGCAGACTCCGACGCGCCCTCAGTAGTTACGGACGAGGATGTAGATTAGGCTAACTCTGTATATATTTTATTTTACGACTGATATGTACTAGCTTATATTTTTGGATGATAGGCTTGTACTGATGTATGATGGGAAAGTGTTAGACACTTCCATCCGAAATTTTGGCCCTATATGTACAGAAATCGTATCAAGATGTAATTACGAAATTGTGAATATAATGTACTTTTTGTAAGAATACAAAAAGAAAGTTCAGTTATGAAATATTATGATACGATGATGAAAGGCATGTTACGAGTTGTTATGTGCCATGATACGATGAATAAGTTATGATATGAAGAATTATGTTATGTATGAGATAAATGTATGAAAGAAGGGATATTTCCAGTATGATAATATTTTTCTTATGTTTTAATAGGATCGAGAAAATGGTTCGTACCCGCCAAGCAGTGCCTGAAAATCCGCCAGAGCCGGATCTCGCGACCATTGTTGCAAACTTGCAACGGCAGCTGCTGGAACAGCAGCAAGAGACAAATAGACTGCGAGAGCAGTTAATTGAGCTGAACCAAAGGCCCAGGGGAGATGAATTCCCCACACCCCGAGAGAGTAGACCCGGTAGCACCTCAGGCACCGGAGATTCCACCAGAGATCCCTCGGAATGTGAGATTCCGGTAGCACCTGCTGGAGTTCCAGTAAACTTACCGCCAGTACGGGAAGATTTACTGTATGAGAGATTCAGAGGATGAAGGCACCTGAATTTGAGGGAGTAATGGATCCGATAGCTGCGGATAATTGGTTAATTGATGTCCAAGTCATCCTGGACTTTATGAGGCTATCTGAGCAGGAAAAGGTTCTCTGTGCTTCCTTCGCTCTCAAGAAAGACGCCAGACACTGGTGGATGACTGTACAGATGCGGCGAGATGTTACCGCCATGGGCTGGCAAGATTTTGTGACAGAATTCCGCACCATGTACTACAATAGGGAAATTCTGGCAGCCCAACAAGATGAATTCGCCAGTTTGAAACAGGGATCAATGACAGTAATGGAGGCTGTCAAGAAGTTTGAACAGTTGGCCCGGTTGTGTCCGGAACTGGTTCCCAACGAAACAGAAAAAGTTAGAAGGATGATGAAGATGTTCCGGACAGATATCGCCAAGCAAGTTAGCGCTGGCAGTAGCCCACCTACCCTGGTATCCGACTGCGTGAGTCGTGCGATAAGGGCCGAATACTGGATTAACCAGGATAAAGAAGCAAGGGCTCAGATCTTCAGGGCAAAAAGGGATGAGAAAGCAGTGGCAAAGCCAACACAGCCCCGTCAGAATTTTGAAACGCCCCCGAAAGGACAAGTCAGTAACCCTGCCCAAGGTTCCAAATAGTTTGGGAGGAACAAGAGAAAAGGAAATTTCTCGGGTCAGGGACAACAAAAGAATTACCCTCAGAAGAGGAATAATAAAGGAAATGAGGGTAATAACACTGACTACCCGGCATGCGCCAAGTGTGGGAGAAAACATCCGGAATCTGTAGAATGGGGTCGAATGCCTGCTATTTGTGTGGCAAAGAGGGGCATTATACAAAGAATTGCCATCTAAACAACCAAGGCCAGAATCCTCCATACCCGAGCCGGAATACGAACAGTCAGTTGCATGCTGTCCAAACTAGGCTTGAAGGACCCTCAATCACCCAAGGCAGATTAGAGGCTCCTGAACCTCAAGCCAGGATATATGCTTACACCAGGGGTGATGCTGAAGCTGGGACTTCCCATGTGGTGACAGGTCAGATTTCTATCGCCACTTATGATGCTATCGCCTTGTTTGATTCTGGAGCTACTCACTCATTTGTATCCCTGGAGTTCGCCCAGAAGTTAGGAAGAGGTGTGAATAGTTTAGATCAGCCCTTCAAAACCTCTTTGCCGTCCGGAGAGATTTTGTGGTCCAATTCTTGGATACGAAATGCTTCCGTGACTATCTGTGGCCGAGAATTGTTTGTAGATCTCATCGCAATCAAGTTACAGGATTTCGATGTGATCTTAGGAATGGATTTCTTAGGCAAATACGACGCCAGGATCGACTGCCGAAAACGCTGTGTAACATTCAAACCATACGGAAAGGAGGAGTTCAATTTCTACGGGCAATCTCGGAATTCAGCAACTAAACTGGTTTCAGCAATGAAGGCTTGGAAAATGTTAGCTAATGGCTGCCAAGGATATTTAGCTAACATGGTGGATAAAGATTGTGAAGTGGAATTGGCACCGGAAGATGTTCCCATTATAAAGGAATATGTGGATATCTTTCCGAAAGACTTACCAAGACTTCCGCCGGAACGTGAGATTTCGTTCGAAATCGAATTGCTGCCTGGAGCTGCGCCGATATCCAAAGCGCCTTACCGTATGGCACCTGCCGAGCTTAGAGAACTACAAGTGCAGTTACAAGAATTGCTGGACAAGGGATTCATCCAACAAAGCTACTCTCCATGGGGAGCACCAGTGTTGTTCGTAAAGAAAAAGGATGGATCACTACGAATGTGTATAGACTACCGTGAGCTTAACAAGATTACGATCAAGAACAAGTATCCCCTTCCGAGGATTGACGATCTTTTCGATCAACTTAGGGGAGCGGTAGTATTCTCGAAAGTCGATCTACGATCAGGCTACCATCAGCTCAGGATCAAGGAGTCAGATATCTCCAAGACGGCTTTTCGAACACGTTACGGGCACTATGAGTTTTTGGTTATGCCATTTGGGCTAACCAATGCCCCAGCCGCATTCATGGACCTCATGAATCGAGTATTCAAAGAGTACCTGGATAAGTTCGTCATTGTTTTTATTGACGACATTTTGATTTACTCAAGGTCCAAAGAAGAACATGAGCGTCACCTTAGATTGGTGATGGAGACGCTTAGACAAAACCAGCTGTATGCCAAATTTACAAAATGTGAATTTTGGCTGGAAAAAGTTCACTTTTTGGGTCATGTGGTGACAAAGGAAGGAATTTCAGTAGACCCTGCTAAGATCGAGGCGGTTAGTGCGTGGCCAGCACCCAAAAATATTACGGAAATAAGGAGTTTCCTTGGATTAGCTGGTTACTACCGACGGATCATTGAGGGATTTTCTAAGATCGCTACACCCCTCACCGCTCTTACCCGTAAAGAAAAGAAATTTGAATGGACTCAGAAATGTGAGGAGAATTTTCAAGAGCTCAAAAGGAGATTGACAAGTGCGCCGGTGTTGATAATTCCTGATGTTGATGCAGGAAATTTCGTGATCTATAGTGACGCTTCTAAAAATGGATTAGGAGCCGTCCTGATGCAGAGTGGGAAGGTAGTTGCCTACGCATCCCGACAGCTGAAGATTCACGAAAGGAATTATCCCACGCATGACTTGGAGCTCGCGGCAGTAGTTTTCGCACTTAAGATCTGGAGACACTACTTGTACGGGAACAAGTGTGAAATCTACACCGATCACCAAAGCCTCAAGTATATTTTTACTCAGAAAGAGCTCAACATGAGGCAACGTAGATGGCTGGAACTTGTAAAGGATTATGATTGTGAGATCCTTTACCATCCTGGAAAGGCGAACAAGGTAGCAGATGCCTTAAGCAGAAAATCCGTAGGCATGCTGATGTCTATTGGAATGTTTCCTAGACCACTACAAAAGGAGATTTCTGAGTTCAACTTGGAATTGATAACGGGGAAATTATCTGTTCTGTCCCTCCAGTCCAATCTTCTAGAGACTATCAAGTCACATCAAAGGAAAGATTCTTCTTTGCTGAAAGCACAACTCTTTGGTGGAAAGAACAAGGAGTTTAAGGTCTCTAAAGATGGTGCTATTTATTTCAAATGAAGGATTTGTGTTCCTAACTTTGAATTTATTAAGGACCAGATCTTGTCAGAAGCACACAAGACGCCGTATTCAGTACATCCAGGAGCTTCCAAAATGTATAAAGACCTCCGACTGAGTTATTGGTGGCCCAATATGAGGAATGAGGTAGCAGAATATGTATCGAAATGCCTAACTTGTCAGAAAGTTAAGGCTGAACATCGACATCCAGGTGGCGAACTACAGAAAATAGAGCTTCCTGAATGGAAATGGGAGCAAATTACGATGGATTTCGTAGTAGGGCTACCCAGAACTTCAAGTGGGAATGACTCGATTTGGGTTATTGTGGATAGATTAACCAAATCAGCCCACTTTATTGCGATTAAGGTCAGCTTTTCAGTGGAGAAATTGGCTGAGATTTACGTATCCCAGATAGTCAGATTCCATGGAGTACCAAAATCGATCATCTCAGACCGTGATGGACGTTTCACTTCTCAATTTTGGACTAGTGTTCACAATGCTATGGGGTCGAAGTTGAAGTTCAGTACGGCATTTCACCCCCAAACTGACGGTCAATCAGAACGAACCATCCAGACACTGGAGGATATGTTAAGGTCATGTGTGCTGGATTTCAAAGGAAACTGGGATCAGAAGCTGCCACTGATCGAATTCTCCTACAACAACAGTTATCATGCTTCGATTGGTATGGCTCCATTTGAAGCATTGTATGGAAGAAAATGTCGATCGCCTATTCAGTGGCAGGAAGTGGGGCAAAAGCAGCTGCAAACTACAGATTTTATCAAGAAAACCTCTGAGGATATTCAGATGATCAAGCAGAGGCTCGACATAGCTTTTAGCAGACAGAAAAGTTATGCCGATAAACGTAGGAGGCCCTTGGAATTCCAAGTGGGAGATGCGGTGTTCATTAAGATTACTCCTATGAAAGGAGTAATGCGATTTGGTAAAAAGGGAAAGCTTAGTCCGAGGTATACAGGACCATTTGAGATTCTTCAACGAATTGGAAAAGTCGCCTATAAGCTTGCCTACCGCCTGAGTTAGCTTCGATGCATAATGTTTTCCATGTGTCGATGCTAAAGAAGTATGTGCCAGACCCTTCCCATGTGCTTAGTCAGGAACCAGTGGAGGTTCATACGGACTTAACCTATGAAGAAAAGCCAGTTCGAATTCTGGATCGGGAAGAGAAGGTCTTAAGGAACAAAACCATTCCCATGGTTAAAATATTGTGGCGAAACCACATGGTCGAAGAAGCAACCTGGGAGTTGGAAGATGAGATGAGAAAGAACTACCCTGATTTGTTCTAATTTTCGAGGACGAAAATTTTTAAGGGGGGTAGATTGTAATAACTAGAATTTTTCTATGTTACAATTTCTTGTATAGAAATTTGAACTGTACCGTGAAGGTAATTATGCAAAAGCCCGGTTTAGGGTTTTTATTCAGAATTGTGAGTTCTTATGCTTTTATAAGACTCAAAAATGATTGCTTAGTTGAGCATACGACCTTTTGAGGAAAAAGGTATGAAAACGCTATGATTTTTACAAAAGTCAAAGTTTGACCCGAGAGTCAAAGTTTGACCAGAAACCGTCAAAGTAAACCAAGAGAGTCCACGTTGTCAGAATAGGCAACATTGACCTAAGAAAGTCAAAGATTGGCTAGAAAGATCAATTCTTTGACGATATCGAAAAATGGTTAGCGGTATAGGAAGTATACTGCGGAAAACCAAATTTTTCAGATAAAATGGTTTAAGTTAGATTCAAAACCACCATAGAAAAATCAAGCACACTAAGTAGGAGATTAAAGGCCAAAAGGCTCGAAGCGAAAAGAGAATTTTTCGTATAGTCTATTATTAGACAGATAAATTTTGGACTGCATTTTAATAGCCGGTACTGTGAATCAAAGACCACAGTATCAACTATATCTGTTTAGTATTGAGTTATACTGTTTATTCATGAATTAGGCCAAATAAGGCCTTAATGGTGATGTCACATTACTTTTGGATTATGACATCATTATATGGATTTAGTGAAAAATTGGAAAGAATTTGGTTGGTTCTAGAACAACCATGGCCGGCCACCTCACCCTCTTTTTGTGCAAATTGGCTAACTTTGAAGGACTATTTTGCAATTTTAAAAAGTTCAAAATTGCCTATAAATAGGAGTGCATCCTATTCACAAAAATTAGAAAATTTAGCCAAACTTTGCCCAATTTCTTCCTCACCAAAACCGAATTTGGACAGCAGCCAAAAGAGAGAAAAAGTTTCAAAAACTTAAGGAATTAGTCTTAGGAGTGTTAGGCATTCACTAGGAAGCAAGCCAAGAAGCTAGAAAAATTTTGGAACCAAGATTGGCCATTGCTGGCCGGTTCTGTGGCAGCAGCAGGGGGGAAGAGAAATTGAAGGGGAAACCAAGAAGGGAGGTGGTTGAGTTGTGGTGTGAAGTGACCGGAACATTGGTAGGACCAATCCCTAGGTGGCTGCAAAATTTCAAGCTCATTGGAGGAGCATAGGGCCGGCTGCACCAAGGGGAAAGGAAGAGAGAAATTGAGCCAAGCATACCCATATTGGAACAAATAAGGTAAAAATTTTCTTGGCCCTTAAATCTCTCAATTTAAGTTCTAAATTAGAGATTTAAATGTATTACAAGCTAAATTGTAATGAGCATAAGCTCACTTTAAATTCTGCCCTTAGGTCAGATTTTTATTAGTGTGTGTGTGCTTGATTAGTTAGGGGTGGTTGATTTAGCATATTAAGTTATGTTTTGTTTAGTGCTTAATTGTGCAATTATATGTGCTTATGAGTATGATTGTATGCTAGATTTGTAATACCTAGTTATTTAACGATTATGATTCTTTGTACAAAAAAATTCAAATTGTACCTTAAGAATATTAATGAAAAAGCCCGGTTAAGGGTTTTTATAATGTTTTGTGAGTTTTTATGACTTTAAAAGACTCAAAAATAATTTCTAGGACAAGAAAACGTCCTTTTAGGTAAAAAGGAATGAAAATGGCCAAAAATGTATGTTGGTCAAAGTTTGACCAAAAACGTCGACGGTTGACCAAAAAAAAAAAAGTCAACTATTGACCACGGGAGTCAAATCTTGGCAAGAAAGTCACCTGTCGACAAGAAAGTCAATGGTGGACGAGAAAGCCAATGATTGACCCCAAAAAGTTAAAGAAAAGACGGTACGAGTAATATCGCCGCAGTATAGAATTATACTGTATAGGCCGTTTTTACTGATAAAATGATATGTTTAGAACTTAAAACCACCATAGAAAAGCAAGCACATTAAGTAGAATTAAAGGGCAAAAGGGTTTTAAGAAATAAGGAAATTTTTATACAGTTTGTTTTCACACAGATAAATTTTTGGACTGCCGTTCGGTAAACTAATACTGTGCATAAGTGAATCCAGTATTAGAAATACCTGTGTTAAAACATTATTGGACTGTGTAATAAGTTAAAAAGCCAAACAAGCTTAAGAAAAGCTTGCATCACCTAACTTTATCTTAATGACATCATTAAATGATTTAAGGAAAATTTTGGAAAGAATTTGGCCAAAAATCAGCCACAATGGCCGGCCACATGTCCCCCCCTAAAGTCCAATTTCTGAAATTTTTGAGGACTAAGTTGTGCAATTTCAAGAAATTCCAACCTCTATAAATAGGTGAGTTTGCTATTGAAAAAAATTAGAAAACTTAGCCAAACTTTGCCAAATTTTCTCCACCAAAAATCCGAACTTCAACAAGAGAGAAAGGAAGGAAATTTTGCAAAACCAAGTGTGTTTTAAGCCTAGGGATAGTCGGTTTTACCTTAGAGAGCAAGCAAGGAAGTTTGAAAAAAATTGGAACCCATATCTAGGCCAAGGGCCGGTTGTGTGGGGCAAGAGGAAAGCAAGAGAAAAAAATTGAATCCAAAGGGGGATTTAGAGTTTTGAGTGTTGGTTTCCACTTAGAACATCATTTAAGAGCACTAGAGCATTTGGTGCACAAGTTGGCCAAAGGACCGGCTGTTGGAGAGGGAAAAAGGGGAGCCAAGAGCCAATCCAAAAATTCGGATCCAAGGTGAGGAAAAATTCCAAATTCTTAAGCTTTCATTTAAATTTCAATTGGAGAAATTTAAATGTATTTAAGCATGTGTTGTAATGAGCATAAGCTCACTTTAATTTTCTGCCCTAAATTAAGATTATAGGCTATGTGCTTGTTATGGTTAGGATTTATGGTTTGGTGGTTATGATTTTTGCATGCTAGATGTTTGTGAATTGGTTAGGGTTTATGTACATTATGTTTGATGCTAAATTTGATTTGCATGTTGAATATTGGACGTTAGAAAATGCTGCATGACCACTTTCTAGGCTCCCGCTGAGTTCGGTTGAGGTAGGGTGAACGTTTTAGGACGTAAACGAAATTTTAAACCGAAAACTGCCAACTCGGGTAGAAATTGGCCAGTTTCGGGAAAAACAGTTTTTGAGGCTTCTAGAGGCCGAATCAGGGGAAACTCAAAACATGAAAGTGTTTAAGTAGAGTTTTTCCTAGAGGACAACGTGGAAATTTTTGTAAAATGAGGCTCCAATGGCCTCGGTTTTTACCAAAACCCGTGCCTAAGGTGCCCAGGACCCGAGCACTGCCAGGACAAGTTCCTCGAGGGTTTTGACCACGAAAACGCCAGAACTGGGTTTTACCCAAAACATAAAAGTTGTAGAGTTTTTAAATGTTTACAACTTTCATGAAGACAAGTTTTACAGATTCAGTCTGGATTTTAAGATGAAAATAAATTTCGGAGAACTGTACAGGAATTATGGAAATCCTGTACAGGATTTACAAAGTTGACACAGAAAATGCATATTTTTGCAGTTTCACTGCAAATGGACATTGAGAAATTGTTCCAAAGGCAGTCTCCAATAGTCAATAATTTTATACGACTCCTTTTAAGGTTTTCAGTTTTTTTAAAGATTGAACAAAAGGATTTTTAAACCAAAACCTAAGAATTCTTTTCTAAAGAAATAAGTTTGTTTTTAAAACCTAAGTTAAAGATTTAACCGGTTAGGGTTACTTAGGTAACCAATTAGGACAATGTAAAGATAAGTAAGGTTATATAAGAATGTTGGTTATATTACCAACAGTTCTAACCCTTACTTTTATTAATCTCAGAACGTCGCACGCCGAAGTGTCCCAACGGGATTTAACTCGACTTTTGGACACAGCTTTTACGAACGAGGTAAGTACAACTCCGCCTACAGCATGGGCTTTGTTGTGTATACTTGCCAAAGTATGATGAAAATGCTATGTAGTGTAAATGTTACCTCTTATGTGTTGTAGATAGTTTTAAGTTATAGGAAATGTTATAGAAAATGTCATGCTTTGTAGTATGCTATGATTATGTGTTAAGAATATGTTATAAAATGCTATGATGATATGCTATGTTATATGCTATGGTATGTTATGTGTTATAAAAAGTTGAAATGCTATGATTTAGAATGCCATGGAATAGGTTATGATGATAAGATTATAAATTAATTGTGTGACATATCACAATGTATGCTCACTAATTAATACAATTAAGTATGAGATAATGAAAGTTATGATGGCAAATAATTTGCCTGTGTCGTACCGACCCGCGTTAGGTCGGGTTGAACTATGGATTGAATTGGAAATGGTTTGGCCGCCCCAACCAATTCATAGTTGCGCGCCCGGTACGAACACTTACGTTATGGGGCCCACAAGATAAGACAAGATAAGTTATGATAAGTTAAGAAAGCAAGTTACGATTAATCAAGCAAGCATAATGAAGCATAAATGGCTCATGCATAAGTTAAGATAAGTTATATTATGTTATGCTTAAGTTATGATTAGTGTGGTATGCTAGTTAGGATATGTGTGATGTGTTTTATTTAAAGTAAATTGCGGTATAGAATAGTTGTACTTGCTGAGCGAAAGCTCACTGTCTTACGCCTGTGCTGTAGGTAAGCAGCCTGGAAATAATTCTTGATGCAAGATGGAGGGCATGGTTTGGCGGACTGTGAAATGTGGGAATAAACCGCTACGCGTTTCGTTATATTATGTAATTATGAAATAAGTTTTATTTACACCCAAACAACGTAATTAATGTTCGATATACATTTATATTTCGTATGTAAGTACAGTATAAAAAAAAAAAAAAAAAATTCCGCTGTGTAAGTTATGTATGTACGATATGTATGTAAGGTAACGACCTGTGCTAGGCGGGTCGTTACAAGATTAATTAAGAGTTGTATGTTTCCCCAAATCTGCCCAAAAATATTTAAATGGCATGTTAGGGTGTTAGATGGAAATGTGTATGCTATGTGAGTAGAAATCAAGAAAACTAGCCAAACCGAAACCTTAAAAATTTAGTTTGATTGTTTGACTTGCATGGACGGGTTTGAGCTTCATGTGAGTTAAAATGGGACGTTAGAAAAATGCTGTATGTTGATTCTAGGCTCCCGCTGAGTTCGGTTGAGGTAGTGTGCACGAATTAGGACGAGAAACCAAGAAAACACCGAAAACTGCCAATTCGGGTTAGATCTGCCCAGTTTTCTGGAAATCGAAATTTGAGGCCCTTAGAGGCTGATTTTGGAAAAACGTAAAACACAAAAGTTGTAGAGTAGGATTTTTCCTAGTGGACACCGTGGACAGTTTTCGAAAATAAGGCTCCAATGGCCTTCGTTTTTAAGAAAACCCGAGCCTGACCATGCCCAGACCCTAAGCACGGCCAGGTGAGTTTAACAGGGAAAATGAACGGGTTAGAGACCGATTTGGGTCTTGAGTTCAAAACGAAAGTTTTAGTATTTTGAATGCTTTAAAACTTTCATGAAGAAAATTTTTTCAAATTCTTCTTTGATTTTTAAATAGAAAATTGGATTTCAAAACTGTGCAGTGAACAAGAAATTCGTGCACAGAAACTTCTAAAACAGTGCAGGAAAAGGACATTTCTACACATCCACTGATTAATTCTCAGTGAGAAACTGTTCCAAAGGCAGTTTCTATTTTTAATGATTTTTACAAAGACCCGTTCTAAGTTTTATCAAATGATCTTAAAATCCTAAGTTTTTCCAAAGTAAAGAAAGAGTTTTTAATTGAGTTAAGTGAACCATGACCGGGAAAAGATTCCGAGTTATTGGTTTGGGCCCTAAGCCCAAGGGGTTATCCAACGTAACCCAATAAAATAGTGAAAATGATTAGTCGGGCCTAAAAACTCGGGTTATCTGAAATAACCAATTGAGTTATATTTTAGAAAGCGTAGGCCCAAGATTTAAGAACAGTAGTCCAACGCTACTAAGGATGGCTGTTTAGCCAAGGTTACTTTATGTAACCAATCAAAGTACACGTTAAGTGTAGTAAACCCTAAACCTTAGGGGTATCCGCGATACAGAGGAAGTATCCGGGTTTATTTAAGAAAAGGGGGAAACATATAACTATGACTAGGTATGAATGTTGGTTTGATTACCAACATTCTGTAAGAACTAAATTCTTACTCTATGTCCTCTGATATAGCAGGAAATAGCCTGCTGAGGTATCCTGCAGTGGATCAACAAGTCTCGGGACATAGCACTCAAGGTAAGTACAACTCCGCCTACAGCATAGGCTCTTGTTGATACTTACCCAAGTATGAATAGTGTTTATGATATGATGTTATGTTTATGATAAGTATGTTCAGTTCATGATTATGAAATTAAAGCATGATTTATGTATAGTGACATCATGAAGCATGTTCACTAATAAGAATAATTATGAGTTCATGTAAAGTAAGTATGATGGCAAGCAAGCTTGCCTGTGTCGTACCGACCCGCGTCAGGTCGGGTTGAGCTATGGCAAGAGTAAGTCCATAGAGCGCACCCGGTACGTACACTCATGATAAGGGGCCCATAAGTAAGATAAGTTAAGAATGAATACGATGGCATAATAAGAGCATAATTGGTTCATGCATATATTATGCGATGTTATAACATGATATGTATGTTATGATAAGTTCAAGATGTTATGTATGAGTTAAGCATGATATGTATGATATGAGAAGTTATGTATGATGGATTATGTTTAATTGTTGCGGATATATATATGTTGTACTTGCTGAGCGAAAGCTCACGTGACTTACGTCTATGCTGTAGGTAAGCAACCTACCAGCAACTGATGGTGCAAGGTGGCGAGCGGGGCAGAGCAAGCTGTGAAATGTGGGGATTTTAACCGCTTCGCGTTTTGATCTTATTATGTAAATTATGTTGTATGCAAACATTGTTATATTTTGCAAGTATCCGCACTGTAAAAAAAAAAAAAAAAAATTTCCGCTGCTTACGTTACGCCTATTAAATAAGTATGTATGTATGTATGTATGCATGTATGGTAACGGCCTGTGCTAGGCGGGTCGTTACAACCGATCAGGACAGTTATGCCGGTCAGAAAAACCAAATAATTTCTAATTTATTATGGTGATCAAAAAAATAAAGAAGCCCAAAGCGGTCCGGTGAAAAAAATTCCGGATCGACCGGACCGTTCAGGCCAATCATGCCGGTCAGGAAAACCCAAAAAATTCTACTTTGATGTGGTGATCTAAAAAACAAAGAAGATCACACCGGTCAGTTGAACAAAATTCCGGACCGGCAAGGCCGGTCAGGCTAGTCAAAGTCATGCCGGTCAGAAAAATCCAAAAAATTCTACTTTGATGTGGTGATCCAAAAACAAAGAAGATCACACCGGTCAGTTGAACAAAATTCAAGACCGACAAGGCCGGTCAGGCTAGTCATGTCGGTCAGGAAAACCTAAAAAAACCTAATTTTGCGTGGTAATCCAAAAAACGTTGAAGAACACATCGGTCAGGCGAATAAAATTCTAGACTGGCACGACCGATCAGGCCAGTTATGCCGGTCAGAAAAACCAAATAATTTCTAATTTATTATGGTGATCAAAAAAATAAAGAAGCCCAAAGCGGTCCGGTGAAAAAAATTCCGGACCGACCGGACCGTTCAGGCCAATCATGCCGGTCAGGAAAACCCAAAAAATTCTACTTTGATGTGGTGATCTAAAAAACAAAGAAGATCACACCGGTCAGTTGAACAAAATTCCGGACCGGCAAGGCCGGTCAGGCTAGTCAAAGTCATGCCGGTCAGAAAAACCCAAAAAATTCTACTTTGATGTGGTGATCCAAAAACAAAGAAGATCACACCGGTCAGTTGAACAAAATTCAAGACCGACAAGGCCGGTCAGGCTAGTCATGCTGGTCAGGAAAACCTAAAAAAACCTAATTTTGTGTGGTAATCCAAAAAACGTAGAAGAACACATCGGTCAGGCGAATAAAATTCTAGACTGGCACGGCCGATCAGGCCAGTTATGCCGGTCAGAAAAACCAAATAATTTCTAATTTATTATGGTGATCAAAAAAATAAAGAAGCCCAAAGCGGTCCGGTGAAAAAAATTCCAGCTCAACCGGACCGTTCAGGCCAATCATCCCGGTCAGGAAAACCCAAAAAATTCTACTTTGATGTGGTGATCTAAAAAACAAAGAAGATCACACCGGTCAGTTGAACAAAATTCCGGACCGACAAGGCCGGTCAGGCTAGTCAAAGTCATGCCGGTCAGAAAAACCCAAAAAATTCTACTTTGATGTGGTGATCCAAAAACAAAGAAGATCACACCGGTCAGTTGAACAAAATTCAAGACCGACAAGGTCGGTCAGGCTAGTCATGCCGGTCAGGCTAATCATGCCGGTCAGGCTAGTCATGCCGGTCAGGAAAACCTAAAAAAACCTAATTTTGCGTGGTAATCCAAAAAACATAGAAGAACACATCGGTCAGGCGAAAAAAATTCCGGACAAGCACGACCGATCAGGCTAGTTATGCCGGTCAGAAAAACCAAATAATTTCTAATTTGTTATGGTGATCAAAAAAATAAAGAAGCCCGAAGCGGTCCGGTGAAAAAAATTCGGGACCTACCGGACCGTTAAGGCCAATCATGCCGGTCAGGAAAACCCAAAAAATTCTACATTGATGTGGTGATCTAAAAAACAAATAAGATCACACCGGTCAGTTGAACAAAATTCCGGACCGGCAAGGCCGGTCAGGCTAGTCAAAGTCATGCCGGTCAGAAAAACCCAAAAAATTCTACTTTGATGTGGTGATCCAAAAACAAAGAAGATCACACCGGTCAGTTGAACAAAATTCAAGACCGACAAGGCTGGTCAGGCTAGTCATGCCGGTCAGGAAAACCTAAAAAAACCTAATTTTGCGTGGTAATCCAAAAAAAGTAGAAGAACACATCGGTCATGCGAAAAAAATTCCGGACAGGCACGACCGATCAGGCCAGTTATGCCGGTCAGAAAAACCAAATAATTTCTAATTTGTTATGGTGATCAAAAAAATAAAGAAGCCCAAAGCGGTCCGATGAAAAAAATTCGGGACCGACCGGACCGTTCAGGCCAATCATGCCGATCAGGAAAACCCAAAAAATTCTACTTTGATGTGGTGATCTAAAAAACAAAGAAGATCACACCGGTCAGTTGAACAAAATTCCGGACCGGCAAGGCCGGTCAGGCTAGTTAAAGTCATGGCGGTCAGAAAAACCCAAAAAATTCTACTTTGATGTGGTGATCCAAAAACAAAGAAGATCACACCGGTCCGTGGAATCTCTTGTTGCACCTCCGGTTGAACTTCTGGCACGGGAGGTACTCTATTCTGTTGAAAAGGAACCTCTTCAGCTTGAGGTCTCTGGTTCATCTGAATTAACTGTTCTCGCAATCTATTTGTTTCTTGCTGCTGCTCCAGCAGCTGCCGTTGCAAATTTGCTACTATAGTTGCGAGATCCGGCTCTGGCGGATTTTCAGGCACTGCTCGTCGTGGACGAACCATTATCTATCTCCTATTAAGACATAAGAAAAGATATTATCATACTGGAAATATCCCTTCTTTCATACATTTATCGTCATACATAACATAATTCTTCATATCATAACTTATTCATCGTATCATGGCACATAACAACTCGTAACATGCCTTTCATCATCGTATCATAATATTTCATAACTGAACTTCCTTTTTGTATTCTTACAAAAAGTACATTATATTCACAATTTCGTAATTACATTTTGATACGATTTCTGTACATATAGGGCCAAAATTTCGGATGGAAGTGTCTAACACTTTCTCATCATACATCAGTACAAGCCTATCATCCAAAAATATAAGCTAGTACATATCAGTCAAAATAAAAGCTAAATGCATACACATGATTAGCCTAATCTACAGGCTCGATCGAAACTACGGAGGATGCATCGGAGTCTGAGTCATCATCTCCGTCATGCAATGGGATCTCCTCGTGGTCCTCATCAAAATCCTCCTCTAGCCAGTCCTCAGGCTCAAACTCTGGCCCTGGCTCCATATCATCCTCATCATCGCTCGATATGTCGATGATTGGGGGGTCCTCTGGCTGAACCTCTGGAAGGACTATGAGGTCATCCGGCTCCAAATCATCGGCTGCCATATCAGCCTCGGCCTCCTGGGGAGGCACTGCCTGTACTGGCTCGGCTGGAATCGGGTCCTCAGGAAAAACTGGACCAGGCCCGAAAAATGGCTCTCCCATCCCAGCGTCGTCGACTGGAGCCTGCTGATCATCCGCAACTTCAGCGGCCTGCATGGCGTGCACTACAGCCTCTGCCTCTAAGATATCAGCTATCAAGTGCTCTACGGTCGAGCCAGGTACCGGCATAGGGACATACTGTAAGATCGGCTGAGGCAGTCCATCACGAAATGTCTGGAGTGCAAACGCCATAGAGTTATCCAAGTCCTGAGGGACATATGGCAACATCTCCTCCTGAAACCGTCGGCAATAATGGCTCATGGACTCTTCTGGGAAGGCATGCCAGACGACTGCGAAACTGAGGTATCGAGAATGATACATCTGTCGATACATCGCCGGGTCACGATGGGGTCCACCTGCCCCCTCATCCGGAATCGGTCCGTATCGTGCAACTAACAATGCACGGAAGTGCGCCCAAGTCCGACTCGGCAAAGATCGCTCCCCAATAGTCATCCACCATAGCCGAACATCCACTGCTAGACATCGGCTCGCTAAGGAGACCTGTAGTCGCTCCTCAATATGGCAAAGATGGAAGATCTGCTCCATGTCGTATAGCCACGCGGCTAACGACACCGTCCGTCTAGTGCCGTCAAAAAGTAACGGGCGTGACTCGTAAAATGACGCCACCGCACGTCGATCCCCATCTGCTCCAGCGGGATCCATAATGCGAGTCTAACATAACATAATTACATAATCAATAATTACTTATTCATAAAAATAAAATTACTTACAATGATGGCAGCGACGGCAGGCATACTGTGAAATTGGGTAGCAGGGAACCGCTCTGATACCAACTCTGTAACGACCCGCCTATCACAGGCCGTTACCATACATACATACATGCATACTTAATTAATAGGCGTAACGTAAGCAGCGGAAATTTTTTTTTTTTTTTATAATGCGGATACGTGAAATGTATAACATATGTAAGTATGTTTGCATACGATTTAATTTACATAATAAAAATCAAAACGCGAAGCGGTTATCATCCCCACATTCCACAGCTCGCCCTGCCTCGCTCGCCACCTTGCACCATCAGTTGCCAGTAGGTTGCTTACCTACAGCATAGACGTAAGTCACGTGAGCTTTCGCTCAGCAAGTACAACATACATATCCGCGACAATTAAACATAAACATAACTCATCATACATAACTTTTCATAGCATACACATCATACTTAACTCATACATAACATACATATCATGTCACATCATCGCATAATATATGCATGAACCAATTATGCTCTTATTATGCCATCGTATTCATTCTTAACTTATCTTACTTATGGGCCCTTATCATAAGTGTACGTACCGGGCGCGCTCTATGGACTTACTCTTGCCATAGCTCAACCCGACCTGACGCGGGTCGGTACGACACAGCAAGCTTGCTTGCCATCATACTTACTTTTCATGAACTCATACTTGTTCTTATTAGTGAACATGCTTTGTGATGTCACTATTCATAATCATGCTCATATCTTAACATCATGTCATAATCTCATGCTTATGAACTTACATAGTCATATCGTAAACATAACATCATTTCATCGTAAATATCAAACATACTTGGCAAGTATACAACAAAAGCCTATGCTGTAGGCGGAGTTGTACTTACCTTTAGTACTATGTCCCGAGGTATGTTGATCCAATTCAGGATGCCTCAGCAGGCTATCTCCTGCTACATCAGAGGACACAGAGTAAGAATTTAGTTCTTACGGAATGTTGGTAATCAAACCAACATTCATGCCTAGTCATAGTTATATGTTTCCCCCTTTTCTTAAACAAACCCGGATACTTCCTCTGTATCGCGGATACCCCTAAGGTTTAGGGTTTACTTCACTTAACGTGTACTTTGATTGGTTACACCAAGTAACCTTGGCTAAACAACCATCTTTAGTAGTGTTGGACTACTGTTTTTAAATCTTGGGCCTATGCCTTCTAATAAACAACTCAAAGGGTTATTTCCGATAACCTGAGTTTTTAGGCCCGACTAGTCATTTTTACTATTATATTGGGTTACGTTGGATAACCTTGGGCTTAGGGCCCAAACCAATAACGCGGAACCTTTTCCGATTATGGTTCATTTAAACGTGCTTAAAAAAACTCTTCCTTTTCTTTGGAAAAACTTAGGGTTTTAAGAGCATTTGTTAAAAAACGTAGAACGGGTCTTTGTAAAAATTATTAAAAGCAGAAACTGCCTTTGGAACAGTTTTTCACTGAGAATTAGTCAGTGGATATGCAGAAACGTCCTTTTCCTGCACTGTTTTAAACATTCCTGTGCAGGAATTTCTTGTTCACTGCACAGTTTTGAAATCCAATTTTCTATTTAAAAATCGAAGCAGAATTTGAAAAAGTTTTCTTCATGAAAGTTTTAAAGCATTAAAAATCCTAAAACTTTCGTTTTGAACTCGAGACCCAAATCGGTCTCTAACCCGTTCGTTTGCCCTGTTAAACTCACCTGGCCGTGCTTAGGGGTCTGGGCATGGTCAGGCTCGGTTTTTCTTAAAAACAAAGGCCATTGGAGCCTTATTTTTAAAAACTGTCCGCGTTGTCCCACAGTAAAAACCCTACTCTACAACTTTTGTGTTTTACGTTTTTCCAAAATCAGCCTCTAAGGGCCTCAAATTTCGGTTTCCAGAAAACTGGGCAGATCTAACCCGAATTGGCAGTTTTCGGTATTTCTTGGTTTCTCGTCCTAATTCGTGCACACTACCTCAACCGAACTCAGCGGGAGCCTAGAATCAACATTCAGCGTTTTTCTAACGTCCCAATTTAACTTGCATGCAATTTAAACCCGTCCATGCAAGTCAATCACAAAATGGCAGCTTATAGGTTTTAGGGTTTGCATGGTTTTGGCTAATCATCAAACCATTTGTATGCATGTTCATTCTAGCATCCTAACTAAATTTTTACAGCAAGCATAATCAGATTTTGGGGAACATATAACTTACTAAACTTTCTATCATGCAACCCTAATCATTAACAATCATAAACATAATCAAAACATTGCCTAAACTACTAAATCAACCACCCTTAATACCTAATCAAGCACACTTAAAAATCTGACCTAAATCAGAAAATTAAATTGAGCTTATGCTCATTACAAAATAGCTTGTAATACATTTAAATCTCCAATTTAGAACTTGAATTGAGAGATTTAAGTGCCAAACGAATTTTACCTTAATCCAAGTGGAAATGGGTTTGGTTGGCTCGATCTTTCTCCCTTCCTTTCTCCTTGGTGCAGCCGGCCCTAGCTCCACCTAATGAGCTTGAAATTTTCCAGCCTCCTAGTGCATGCACCAACCAAGTTTCCAGCCAAGTTTCACAGCAATCAGCCACTTCCTCACTAGTTTTCCACCTCAAAATTTCGCCCCCCCTTGCAGCAGCCACACAACCGGCCACTATGGCTAGTTTGGCTCCAAAAATTTTTTTCAGCTTTCTAGCTTGATTCCTAGTGCAAACCGAACCCTCCTAGGACTAAATTCTTGGTTCCCCAAACTTTTTCTTTCTCTTTGGCAGCTCCTAATATGGTCGGATTTTGTGCTGAAATTTGGCCAAAGTTTGCCTAAATTTTCACATTTTTGTGAATAGAATGCACTCCTATTTATAGGCAAATTTGAACTTTTCAAAATTGCAAAATAGTCCCTCAAAGTTAGCCAATTTGCACAAAAAGAGGGTGAGGTGGCCGGCCATTCCAAGTCTAGAACCAACTAATTCTTTCCAAAATTTTCATTAAATCAAATTAATGATGTCATAATTAAAAAGCTACGTGACATCATTAAACCCTTGTTTGGCCTCATTCTTGATTAAACAGTATACTTTAATACCAAACAGATATGGTTGGTACTGTGGTCTTTGATTCACAGTACCAATTAATAAAATACAGTCCAAAATTTATCTGTCTAATAATAGGCCATACGAAGAATTGTCTTTTCGTTTCTAGCCTTTTGGCTTTTAATTTCCTATTTAGTGTGCTTGATTTTTCTATGGTGGTTTTGAATCTAACTCAAACCATTTTATCTGAAAAATGGGTTTTCCGCAGTATACTTCCTATACTGCTTACCATTCTTTGATATCGTCAAAGAATTGATCTTTCTAGCAAATTTTTGGCTTTCTTAGGTCAAATGTTGCTTATCCTGGCAACATGAACTTATTTGGTCAACTTGACGATTTTCGGTCAAACGTTGACTTTCGGGTCAAACTTTGACTTTCGTAAAAATCATGGCGTTTTCATACCTTTTTTCTCAAAAGGTCGTATGCTTAACTAAGCAATCATTTTTGAGTCTTTTACAAACATAAAAACTCATAATTCTGAATAAAAACCCTAAACCGGGCTTTTCATAAATACCTTCATGGTACAGTTTAAATTTCTATACAAGAAATTGTGACGTTGTAAAATTCTAGTTCTTACAATCTACCCCCCTTAAAAATTTTCGTCCTCGAAAATTAGAACAAATCAGGGTAGTTCTTTCTCATCTCATCTTCCAACTCCCAGGTTGCTTCTTCAACCATGTGGTTCCGCCACAATATTTTAACCATGGGAATGGTTTTGTTCCTTAAGACCTTCTCTTCCCGATCCAGAACTCGAACTGGCTTTTCTTCATAGGTTAAGTCCGTATGAACCTCCACTGGTTCCTGACTAAGCACATGGGAAGGGTCTGACACATACTTCTTGAGCATCGACACATGGAAAACATTATGCATCGAAGCTAACTCAGGCGGTAGGGCAAGCTTATAGGCGACTTTTCCAATTCGTTCGAGAATCTCAAATGGTCCTGTATACCTCGGACTAAGCTTTCCCTTTTTACCAAATCGCATCACTCCTTTCATAGGAGTGATCTTGATGAACACCGCATCTCCCACCTGAAATTCCAAGGGCCTCCTACGTTTATCGGCATAACTTTTCTGTCTGCTAAAAGCTATGTCGAGCCTCTGCTTGATCATCTGAATATCCTCAGAGGTCTTCTTGATGAAGTCTGTAGTGTGCAGCTGCTTCTGCCCCACTTCCTGCCAGTGAATAGGCGATCGACATTTTCTTCCATACAATGCTTCAAATGGAGCCATACCAATCGAAGCATGATAACTGTTGTTGTAGGAGAATTCGATCAATGGTAGCTTCTGATCCCAGTTTCCTTTGAAATCCAGCACACATGATCTGAGCATATCTTCCAGTGTCTGGATGGTCCGTTCCGATTGACCGTCAGTTTGGGGGTGAAATGCCGTACTGAACTTCAATTTTGACCCCATAGCATTGTGAACACTAGTCCAAAATCGAGAAGTGAAGCGTCCATCACGGTCCGAAATGATCGATTTTGGTACTCCATGAAATCTGACGATCTGGGATACATAGATTTCAGCCAATTTCTCCACTGAGAAGGTGACCTTAATCGCAATAAAGTGGGCTGATTTGGTTAATCTATCCACAATAACCCAAATCGAATCATTCCCACTTGAAGTTCTGGGTAGCCCTACTACGAAATCCATAGTAATTTGCTCTCATTTCCATTCAGGAAGCTCTATCTTCTGTAGCTCTCCACCTGGATGTCGATGTTCAGCCTTAACTTTCTGACAAGTTAGGCATTTCGATACATATTCTGCTACCTCATTCTTCATATTGGGCCACCAATAACTCAGTCGAAGGTCTTTATACATCTTGGAAGCTCCTGGATGTACTGAATACGGCATCTTGTGTGCTTCTGACAAGATCTGGTCCTTAAGAAATTCAAAGTTAGGAACACAAATCCTTCCTTTGAAGTACATAGCACCATCTTCGGAGACTCTAAACTCCTTGTTTTTCTCATCAAAGAGTTGTGCTTTCAGCAAAGAAGAATCTTTCCTTTGATGTGACTTGATGGTTTCCATAAGATTGGACTGGAGGGATAGAACAGACAATCTTCCCGTTATCAATTCCAAATTGAACTCGGAAATATCCTTTTGTAGTGGTCTAGGAAACATTCCAATAGACATCAGCATGCCTACGGATTTTCTGCTTAAGGCATCTGCTACCTTGTTCGCCTTTCCAGGATGGTAAAGGATCTCACAATCATAATCCTTCACAAGTTCCAGCCATCTACGTTGTCTCATGTTGAGCTCCTTCTGAGTGAAAATATACTTGAGGCTCTGGTGATCGGTGTAGATTTCACACTTGTTCCCGTACAAGTAGTGTCTCCAGATCTTAAGTGCGAAAACTACTGCCGCGAGCTCCAAGTCATGCGTGGGATAATTCCTTTCGTGAATCTTCAGCTGTCGGGATGCGTAAGCAACTACCTTCCCATTCTGCATCAAGACGGCTCCTAATCCATTTTTAGAAGCGTCACTATAGATCACGAAATTTCCTGCATCTACATCAGGAATTATCAACACAGGTGCACTTGTCAATCTCCTCTTGAGCTCTTGAAAATTCTCCTCACATTTCTGAGTCCATTCTGTAACGACCCGCCTAGCTCAGGCCATTACCGTACATACATACATACATACTTACGTACTTATACGTAAAACAGCGGAAATATTTTTTTTTTTTTTTAAGCCGTATATATATACGCACCTACGTAGATACTAAATAATTAAAACGTTGTGTAGGTATAAACAAAGCTTGTAAAATATTGACATAATAAACAAAACGTGTGGCGGCATTAATCCCACATTTCACAGTCCAGCACACCTCGCCTTCCATCTTGTATCATTGATTACTGGCAGGTTGCTTACCTACAGCATAGACGTAAGACAGTGAGCGAAAGCTCAGCAAGTACAACTATTAATACCGCAATATTAAAAACACAGCATAATCTAACCTAACATAACATTGTATACCATTACATAGCATACCATTTCATAACCTTTCTTCATCATAACATGGCATAACATTTCATAACATAACTTAATCATAACATGGCATAACATTTCATAACATAACTTGACATATCGTATGCATGATCCGTTTATGCTTCCTTATGCTCTCTTATCTCTTCATAACTTTCTTAACTTAACCTTACTTTTACTTATGGGCCCCATATCATAAGTGTTCGTACCGGGCGCGCTCCATGGACTTACTCTTGCCATAGCTCAACCCGACCTAACGCGGGTCGGTACGACACAGGCAAGCTTGCTTGCCGTCATAGCTTAATCTTTCTTTTGTTAATTAGTGAACATGCATCATGATGTTTCACTCAATTAAACTTAACATATCTTAACCCTAATCATGCTCCTATACATCATAGCATACTTGACATTCCATTCATCATAACATACATTCATAAAATCATAACACTTATTATTCATATAAAATCATAGCATTCCTAGGATATTCTATGGCACTTATCATATAGCGTGTAACACTCACAAATAGCAAACATACTTATACAAGTATTCATAATAAGCCTATGCTGCAGGCGGAGTTGTACTTACTTTGACTGTAAAAGCTGTGTCCAAAGTGGAGTCAATTTCCGCCGGGACACTTCGCGTAAAACGTTCTGAGATAAAATAAAAGTAAGGGTTAGAACTGTTGGTAGATAACCAACATTCTTTCATAACCTTAGTTATAAGCCCTTACTTATTTTTACGTTATCCTAATCGGTCACTTTGGTAACTTTGATTGTAAAATCTCATTTTTAGAACAGAAATCCCTATCTTTGGTTTAAAAATCCTTTTTGTTAAACTTTAAAACTGAAAATCTTAAACTGAGATTTATAAAATTATTGACTATTAGAAACTGCCTTTGGAACAGTTTCACAATGTCAATTTACAGTGAAATTGTGAAATTACACTTTTTCTGTGTCAATTTAAAAATCCTGTACAGAGTTTTCCATAATCCCTGTACAGTTTTCCGAAATCCATTTTCATCTTAAAATCAAGACTGATTCTGAAAAACTTGTCTTCACGAAAGTTTTAGACATCGAAAAGTTCTACAACTTTCGTGTTTTGGGCAAAACCCAGTTCGGACGTTTTCGTGGTCAAAAATCCCGTGGAACAAGTCCCGGCCGTACACGGGTCCTGGGCACATAAGGCACGGGTCCTGGGCACTAAGGCACGGGTTTTGGTAAAAACCAAGGCCATTGGAGCCTCATTTTACAAAACGGTCCGCGTTGTCCTCTAGGAAAAACTCTACTTAAAAACTTTCATGTTTTGAGTTTCCCCTGATTCGGCCTCTAAGGGCCTCAAAAACTATTTTTCCCGAAACTGGTCAATTTCTACCCGAGTTGACAGTTTTCGGTTTAAAATTTCGTGTTCGTCCTAAAACGTCCACCCTACCTCAACCGAACTCATCGGGAGCCTAAATCAGACATGCATAACGTTTCTAACGTTCAATTTTCAACATGCAAGCCAAATTAAACGTAAATCATAATCCTACAAAACCCTAAGCATTTAATCAAACACTTAATAAGCACAATATGCACAAAAATGAACCACCAAACCCTAGGCTTAAACAAATCAAGCACATGCACATAATTTACCAACTAGAGCAGAATTTAAAAGTGGGCTTATACCCTTACAAACCATGGCTTAAATACATTTAAATTTCACCATATGAAATTTAAATGAAAACTTGATCGGTTATGGTTTTTACCTTACTCGGTTAGACTCGGGGAGCTAAGATTCGGCTTCCTTCCTCCTCCTAAATCACCGGCTGTTTTGGTGAATAGCAAGTGTCAACTTGCTGCCTTTCTTGCCCAAAGTTCAGCCACCAAATTACACCAAATCCGGTTGCCTACAACTCCAAAACCGGTTTGGATCACGCTTGGTTCTTCCCCCCCCTAGATCCGGCCTTACTAGGGAAATGGCACCAAATTTTTTTCCAACTTTTTTGGCTTGGTTTCCACCTTGAACCCGACCACTCTAAGCCCTCCACACTCTAAGTTTTGCAAATTTTTCTTGCCTTTCTCTTCTCCCTTAAGTCCGGATTTGTGTGAAGAAAAAATGCAAGAGTTTGGCTAAGTTTTCTCTTTAATTGTGAACAAAGGCCACCCCTATTTATAGAGGTTGGAAACTTCTCATATTTGCACACTTTAGCCCTCAAAAAATCAGAAAATTGGACATTGGAGGGGGGTATGTGGCCGGCCATTAAGGGTGGTGGAAGACAACTCATTTCTTCCATTTTCCTTAATTCAACTAATGATGTAATAATCAAAAAGTTACATGAGGTAAGCCAAAGTCTAAGCTTGTTTGGCTCTTTTGCTAATAAGCAGTCCATATTTAAGTTACCACAGGTATTTTCAATACTGGATTCACTTATGCACAGTATTGATTTACCGAACTGCAGTCCAAAATTCATCCGTGTAATACTGGACGGTATGAAATTTTTTTCTTATTTCATCAAACTCTTTTGCCCTAAGCTTCAACTTAATGTGCTTGATTTTCTAAGGTGGTTCTCATGTCTTAAACATAACTTTTTATCTGCAAAAAGGCACGGGTTTACCCGGTGCAATTTATACAGATCAATATCTAAACATAAAGTCATTTCTTAAACTTTTCGGGTCAACCATCGACTTTCTTGTCAATTAGGGACCTTTTTGTCAAGTTTTGACTTCCATGGTCAACAGTTGACTTTTGGTCAACCGCGACGGTTTTTGGTCAAACTTTGACTTTTTACAAAATTTCAAGATTTTGCTCCATATTACCTAAAAAGGTCATTTTCTTAAATACATAACCATTTTTGAGTCTTATAAAGCCATAAAACTCACAAAACATAATTAAAAACCCTTAACTGGGCTTTTTCCATAAATACCTTTACGGTTCAATGTACATTTTATACATAGAATCGTTCAGACATGAAAAATCAGGTATTACACATTCAAATTTCTTTTCTTTACGGGTAAGAGCGGTGAGGGGTGTAGCGATCTTGGAAAATCCCTCGACGAACCGTCGGTAGTAGCCAGCTAATCCAAGGAAACTCCTTATTTCCGTAACATTCTTGGGTGCTGGCCACGCACTAACCGCCTCAATCTTAGCAGGGTCCACTGAAATTCCTTCTTTTGATACTACATGACCCAAAAAGTGGACTTTTTCCAGCCAAAATTCACATTTCGTAAATTTGGCGTACAGCTGGTTTCGTCTAAGCGTCTCCATCACCAATCTAAGATGACGCTCATGCTCTTCTTTGGACCTTGAGTAGATCAAAATGTCGTCAATAAAAACAATGACGAACTTATCCAGGTACTCTTTGAATACTCGGTTCATGAGGTCCATGAATGCGGCTGGGGCATTGGTTAGCCCAAATGGCATAACCAAAAACTCATAGTGCCCGTAACGTGTTCAAAAAGCCGTCTTGGAGATATCTGACTCCTTGATCCTGAGCTGATGGTAGCCTGATCGTAGATCGACTTTCGAGAATACTACCGCTCCCCTAAGTTGATCAAAAAGATCGTCAATCCTCGGAAGGGGGTACTTATTCTTGATCGTAATCTTGTTAAGCTCACGGTAGTCTATACACATTCGTAGTGATCCATCCTTCTTCTTTACGAACAACACTGGTGCTCCCCATGGGGAGTAACTTTGTCGGATGAATCCCTTGTCTAGCAATTCTTGTAACTGCACTTGTAGTTCCCTAAGCTCAGCAGGTGCCATACGATAAGGCGCTTTCGATATCGGTGCAGCTCCAGGCAGCAATTCGATTTCGAACGAAATCTCGCGTTCCGGCGGAAGTCCTGGTAAATCTTTCGGAAAGATATCCACATATTCCTTTATGATGGGAACATCTTCCGGTGCCAATTCCACTTCACAATCTTTATCCACCATGTTAGCTAAATATCCTTGGCAGCCATTAGCTAACATTTTCCAAGCCTTCATCGCTGAAACCAGTTTAGTTGCTGAGTTCCGGGATTGTCCGTAGAAATTGAACTCCTCCTTTCCGTATGGATTGAATGTTACACAGCGCTTTCGGCAGTCGATCCTGGCGTCATATTTACCTAAGAAATCCATTCCTAAGATCACATCGAAATCCTGTAACTTGATCGCGATGAGATCTACAAGCAATTCTCGGCCACAGATAGCTACGGAAGCATTTCGTATCCAAGAATTGGACCACAAAATCTCTCCGGACGGCAAAGAGGTTTTGAAGGGCTGATCTAAACTATTCACACCTCTTCCTAACTTCTGGGCGAACTCCAGCGATACAAATGAGTGAGTAGCTCAAGAATCAAACAAGGCGATAGCATCATAAGTGGCGATAGAGATCTGACCTGTCACCACATGTGAAGTCCCAGCTTCAGCATCACCTCTGGTGTAAGCATATATCCTGGCTTGAGGTTCAGGAGCCTCTAATCTGCCTTGGGTGATTGAGGGTCCTTCAAGCCTAGTTTGGACAGCATGCAACTGGCTGTTGGTGTTCCGACTCGGGTACTGAGGGTTCTGGTCTTGGTTATTCAGATGGCAGTTCTTCGTATAATGCCCCTCCTTGCCACACAGGAAACAGGCATTCGACCCCATTCTACAGATTCCCGGATGTTTTCTCCCACACTTGGCGCATACCGGGTAGTCAGTGTTATTACCCTCATTCCCTCTATTATTCCTCTTCTGAGGGTAATTCTTTTGTTGTCCCTGACCCGGGAAATTTCCCTTTCTCTTGTTCCTCCCAAACTGTTTGGAACCTTGGGCAGGGTTACTGACTTGTCCTTTCGGGGGCGTTTCTAAGTTTTGGCGGGGCTGCGTCGGCTTTGCCACGGCTTTTTCATCCCTCTTTGCTCTGAAGATCTGAGCCCTTGCTTCTTTATCCTGGTTAATCCAGTATTCGGCCCTTATAGCACGACTCACGCAGTCGGATACCAGGGTAGGTGGGCTACTGCCAGCGCTAACTTGCTTGGCGATATCTGTCCGGAACATCTTCATCATTCTTCTAACTTTTTCTGTTTCGTTGGGAACCAGTTCCGGACACAACCGGGCCAACTGTTCAAACTTCTTGACAGCCTCCATTACTGTCATTGATCCCTGTTTCAAACTGGCAAACTCGTCCTGTTGGGCTGCCAGAATTTCCCTATTGTAGTACATGGTGCGGAATTCTGCCACAAAATCTTGCCAGCTCATGGCGGTAACATCTTGCCGCATCTGTACCGTCATCCACCAGTGTCTGGCGTCCTTCTTAAGTGCAAAGGAAGCACAGAGAACCTTTTCCTGTTCTGATAATCTCATGAAATCCAAAATGACCTGGATATCAATCAGCCAATTATCTGCTGCAATCGGGTCCATCTGTCCTTCAAATTCAGGCGCCTTCATTCGCCTGAATCTCTCGTATAGTAGATCTTCCCGCACTGGTAGATTCACTGGAACTCCAGCTGGTGCTAAAGGAACCTCAACGTTCCGTGGAATCTCTTGTTGCACCTCCGGTTGAACTTCTGGCACGGGAGGTACTCTATTCTGTTGAAAAGGAACCTCTTCAGCTTGAGGTCTCTGGTTCATCTGAATTAACTGTTCTCGCAATCTATTTGTTTCTTGCTGCTGCTCCAGTAGCTGCCGTTGCAAATTTGCTACTATAGTTGCGAGATCCGGCTCTGGCGGATTTTCAGGCACTGCTCGTCGTGGACGAACCATTATCTATCTCCTATTAAGACATAAGAAAAGATATTATCATACTGGAAATATCCCTTCTTTCATACATTTATCGTCATACATAACATAATTCTTCATATCATAACTTATTCATCGTATCATGGCACATAACAACTCGTAACATGCCTTTCATCATCGTATCATAATATTTCATAACTGAACTTCCTTTTTGTATTCTTAAAAAAGTACATTATATTCACAATTTCGTAATTACATTTTGATACGATTTCTGTACATATAGGGCCAAAATTTCGGATGGAAGTGTCTAACACTTTCTCATCATACATCAGTACAAGCCTATCATCCAAAAATATAAGCTAGTACATATCAGTCAAAATAAAAGCTAAATACATACACATGATTAGCCTAATCTACAGGCTCGATCGAAACTACGGAGGATGCATCGGAGTCTGAGTCATCATCTCCGTCATGCAATGGGATCTCCTCGGGGTCCTCATCAAAATCCTCCTCTAGCCAGTCCTCAGGCTCAAACTCTGGCCCTGGCTCCATATCATCCTCATCATCGCTCGATATGTCGATGATTGGGGGGTCCTCTGGCTGAACCTCTGGAAGGACTATGAGGTCATCCGGCTCCAAATCATCGGCTGCCATATCAGCCTCGGCCTCCTGGGGAGGCACTGCCTGTACTGGCTCGGCTGGAATCGGGTCCTCAGGAAAAACTGGACCAGGCCCGAAAAATGGCTCTCCCATCCCAGCGTCGTCGACTGGAGCCTGCTGATCATCCGCAACTTCAGCGGCCTGCATGGCGTGCACTACAGCCTCTGCCTCTAAGATATCAGCTATCAAGTGCTCTACGGTCGAGCCAGGTACCGGCATAGGGACATACTGTAAGATCGGCTGAGGCAGTCCATCACGAAATGTCTGGAGTGCAAACGCCATAGAGTTATCCAAGTCCTGAGGGACATATGGCAACATCTCCTCCTGAAACCGTCGGCAATAATGGCTCATGGACTCTTCTGGGAAGGCATGCCAGACGACTGCGAAACTGAGGTATCGAGAATGATACATCTGTCGATACATCGCCGGGTCACGATGGGGTCCACCTGCCCCCTCATCCGGAATCGGTCCGTATCGTGCAACTAACAATGCACGGAAGTGCGCCCAAGTCCGACTCGGCAAAGATCGCTCCCCAATAGTCATCCACCATAGCCGAACATCCACTGCTAGACATCGGCTCGCTAAGGAGACCTGTAGTCGCTCCTCAATATGGCAAAGATGGAAGATCTGCTCCATGTCGTATAGCCACGCGGCTAACGACACCGTCCGTCTAGTGCCGTCAAAAAGTAACGGGCGTGACTCGTAAAATGACGCCACCGCACGTCGATCCCCATCTGCTCCAGCGGGATCCATAATGCGAGTCTAACATAACATAATTACATAATCAATAATTACTTATTCATAAAAATAAAATTACTTACAATGATGGCAGCGACGGCAGGCATACTGTGAAATTGGGTAGCAGGGAACCGCTCTGATACCAACTCTGTAACGACCCGCCTATCACAAGCCGTTACCATACATACATACATGCATACTTAATTAATAGGCGTAACGTAAGCAGCGGAAATTTTTTTTTTTTTTTATAATGCGGATACGTGAAATGTATAACATATGTAAGTATGTTTGCATACGATTTAATTTACATAATAAAAATCAAAACGCGAAGCGGTTATCATCCCCACATTCCACAGCTCGCCCTGCCTCGCTCGCCACCTTGCACCATCAGTTGCCAGTAGGTTGCTTACCTACAGCATAGACGTAAGTCACGTGAGCTTTCGCTCAGCAAGTACAACATACATATCCGCGACAATTAAACATAAACATAACTCATCATACATAACTTTTCATAGCATACACATCATACTTAACTCATACATAACATACATATCATGTCACATCATCGCATAATATATGCATGAACCAATTATGCTCTTATTATGCCATCGTATTCATTCTTAACTTATCTTACTTATGGGCCCCTTATCATAAGTGTACGTACCGGGCGCGCTCTATGGACTTACTCTTGCCATAGCTCAACCCGACCTGACGCGGGTCGGTACGACACAGGCAAGCTTGCTTGCCATCATACTTACTTTTCATGAACTCATACTTGTTCTTATTAGTGAACATGCTTTGTGATGTCACTATTCATAACTCATGCTCATATCTTAACATCATGTCATAATCTCATGCTTATGAACTTAACATAGTCATATCGTAAACATAACATCATTTCATCGTAAATATCAAACATACTTGGCAAGTATACAACAAAAGCCTATGCTGTAGGCGGAGTTGTACTTACCTTTAGTACTATGTCCCGAGGTATGTTGATCCAATTCAGGATGCCTCAGCAGGCTATCTCCTGCTACATCAGAGGACACAGAGTAAGAATTTAGTTCTTACGGAATGTTGGTAATCAAACCAACATTCATGCCTAGTCATAGTTATATGTTTCCCCCTTTTCTTAAACAAACCCGGATACTTCCTCTGTATCGCGGATACCCCTAAGGTTTAGGGTTTACTTCACTTAACGTGTACTTTGATTGGTTACACCAAGTAACCTTGGCTAAACAACCATCTTTAGTAGTGTTGGACTACTGTTTTTAAATCTTGGGCCTATGCCTTCTAATAAACAACTCAAAGGGTTATTTCCGATAACCTGAGTTTTTAGGCCCGACTAGTCATTTTTACTATTATATTGGGTTACGTTGGATAACCCTTGGGCTTAGGGCCCAAACCAATAACGCGGAACCTTTTCCGATTATGGTTCATTTAAACGTGCTTAAAAAAAACTCTTCCTTTTCTTTGGAAAAACTTAGGGTTTTAAGAGCATTTGTTAAAAAACGTAGAACGGGTCTTTGTAAAAATTATTAAAAGCAGAAACTGCCTTTGGAACAGTTTTTCACTGAGAATTAGTCAGTGGATATGCAGAAACGTCCTTTTCCTGCACTGTTTTAAACATTCCTGTGCAGGAATTTCTTGTTCACTGCACAGTTTTGAAATCCAATTTTCTATTTAAAAATCGAAGCAGAATTTGAAAAAGTTTTCTTCATGAAAGTTTTAAAGCATTAAAAATCCTAAAACTTTCGTTTTGAACTCGAGACCCAAATCGGTCTCTAACCCGTTCGTTTGCCCTGTTAAACTCACCTGGCCGTGCTTAGGGTCTGGGCATGGTCAGGCTCGGTTTTTCTTAAAAAAAAAGGCCATTGGAGCCTTATTTTTAAAAACTGTCCGCGTTGTCCCACAGTAAAAACCCTACTCTACAACTTTTGTGTTTTACGTTTTACCAAAATCAGCCTCTAAGGGCCTCAAATTTCGGTTTCCAGAAAACTGGGCAGATCTAACCCGAATTGGCAGTTTTTGTTCATTTCTTGGTTTCTCGTCCTAATTCGTGCACACTACCTCAACCGAACTCAGCGGGAGCCTAGAATCAACATTCAGCGTTTTTCTAACGTCCCAATTTAACTTGCATGCAATTTAAACCCGTCCATGCAAGTCAATCACAAAATGGCAGCTTATAGGTTTTAGGGTTTGCATGGTTTTGGCTAATCATCAAACCATTTGTATGCATGTTCATTCTAGCATCCTAACTAAATTTTTACAGCAAGCATAATCAGATTTTGGGGGAACATATAACTTACTAAACTTTCTATCATGCAACCCTAATCATTAACAATCATAAACATAATCAAAACATTGCCTAAACTACTAAATCAACCACCCTTAATACCTAATCAAGCACACTTAAAAATCTGACCTAAATCAGAAAATTAAATTGAGCTTATGCTCATTACAAAATAGCTTGTAATACATTTAAATCTCCAATTTAGAACTTGAATTGAGAGATTTAAGTGCCAAACGAATTTTACCTTAATCCGAGTGGAAATGGGTTTGGTTGGCTCGATCTTTCTCCCTTCCTTTCTCCTTGGTGCAGCCGGCCCTAGCTCCACCTAATGAGCTTGAAATTTTCCAGCCTCCTAGTGCATGCACAAACCAAGTTTCCAGCCAAGTTTCACAGCAATCAGCCACTTCCTCACTAGTTTTCCACCTCAAAATTTCGCCCCCCCTTGCAGCAGCCACACAACCGGCCACTATGGCTAGTTTGGCTCCAAAAATTTTTTTCAGCTTTCTAGCTTGATTCCTAGTGCAAACCGAACCCTCCTAGGACTAAATTCTTGGTTCCCCAAACTTTTTCTTTCTCTTTGGCAGCTCCTAATATGGTCGGATTTTGTGCTGAAATTTGGCCAAAGTTTGCCTAAATTTTCACATTTTTGTGAATAGAATGCACTCCTATTTATAGGCAAATTTGAACTTTTCAAAATTGCAAAATAGTCCCTCAAAGTTAGCCAATTTGCACAAAAAGAGGGTGAGGTGGCCGGCCATTCCAAGTCTAGAACCAACTAATTCTTTCCAAAATTTTCATTAAATCAAATTAATGATGTCATAATTAAAAGGCTATGTGACATCATTAAACCCTTCTTTGGCCTCATTCTTGATTAAACAATATACTTTAATACCAAACAGATATGGTTGGTACTGTGGTCTTTGATTCACAGTACCAATTAATAAAATACAGTCCAAAATTTATCTGTCTAATAATAGGCCATACGAAGAATTGTCTTTTCGTTTCTAGCCTTTTGGCTTTTAATTTCCTATTTAGTGTGCTTGATTTTTCTATGGTGGTTTTGAATCTAACTCAAACCATTTTATCTGAAAAATGGGTTTTCCGCAGTATACTTCCTATACTGCTTACCATTCTTTGATATCGTCAAAGAATTGATCTTTCTAGCAAATTTTTTGGCTTTCTTAGGTCAAATGTTGCTTATCCTGGCAACATGAACTTATTTGGTCAACTTGACGATTTTCGGTCAAACGTTGACTTTCGGGTCAACTTTGACTTTCGGGTCAAACTTTGACTTTCGTAAAAATCATGGCGTTTTCATACCTTTTTCCTCAAAAGGTCGTATGCTTAACTAAGCAATCATTTTTGAGTCTTTTACAAACATAAAAACTCATAATTCTGAATAAAAACCCTAAACCGGGCTTTTCATAAATACCTTCATGGTACAGTTTAAATTTCTATACAAGAAATTGTGACGTTGTAAAATTCTAGTTCTTACAGAAGATCACACCGGTCAGTTGAACAAAATTCCGGACCGGCAAGGCCGGTCAGGCTAGTCAAAGTCATGCCGGTCAGAAAAACCCAAAAAATTCTACTTTGATGTGGTGATCCAAAAACAAAGAAGATCACACCGGTCAGTTGAACAAAATTCAAGACCGACAAGGCCGGTCAGGCTAGTCATGCCGGTCTGGAAAACCTAAAAAAACCTAATTTTGCGTGGTAATCCAAAAAACGTAGAAGAACACATCGGTCAGGCGAAAAAAATTCCGGACAAGCACGACCGATCAGGCTAGTTATGCCCGTCAGAAAAACCAAATAATTTCTAATTTGTTATGGTGATCAAAAAAATAAAGAAGCCCAAAGCGGTCCGGTGAAAAAAATTCGGGACCTACCGGACCGTTAAGGCCAATCATGCCGGTCAGGAAAACCCAAAAAATTCTACTTTGATGTGGTGATCTAAAAAACAAAGAAGATCACACCGGTCAGTTGAACAAAATTCCGGACCGGCAAGGCTGGTCAGGCTAGTCAAAGTCATGCCGATCAGAAAAACCCAAAAAATTCTACTTTGATGTGGTGATCCAAAAACAAAGAAGATCACACCGGTCAGTTGAACAAAATTCCGGACCGGCAAGGCCGGTCAGGCTAGTCAAAGTCATGGCGGTCAGAAAAACCCAAAAAATTCTACTTTGATGTGGTGATCCAAAAACAAAGAAGATCACACTGGTCAGTTGAACAAAATTCAAGACCGACAAGGCCGGTCAGGCTAGTCATGCTGGTCAGGAAAACCTAAAAAAACCTAATTTTGTGTGGTAATCCAAAAAACGTAGAAGAACACATCGGTCAGGCGAATAAAATTCAAGACTGACACGACCGATCAGGCCAGTTATGCCGGTCAGAAAAACCAAATAATTTCTAATTTATTATGGTGATCAAAAAAATAAAGAAGCCCAAAGCGGTCCGGTGAAAAAAATTCCGGACCGACCGGACCGTTCAGGCCAATCATGCCGGTCAGGAAAACCCAAAAAATTCTACTTTGATGTGGTGATCTAAAAAACAAAGAAGATCACACCGGTCAGTTGAACAAAATTCCGGACCGGCAAGGCCGGTCAGGTTAGTCAAAGTCATGCCGGTCAGAAAAACCCAAAAAATTCTACTTTGATGTGGTGATCGAAAAACAAAGAAGATCACACTGGTCAGTTGAACAAAATTCAAGACCGACAAGGCTGGTCAGGCTAGTCATGCCGGTCAGGAAAACCTAAAAAAACCTAATTTTGCGTGGTAATCCAAAAAACGTAGAAGAACACATCGGTCAAGCGAAAAAAATTCCGGACAGGCACGACCGATCAGGCCAGTTATGCCGGTCAGAAAAACCAAATAATTTCTAATTTGTTATGGTGATCAAAAAAATAAAGAAGCCCAAAGCGGTCCGATAAAAAAAAGTCGAGACCGACCAGACCGTTCAGGCCAATCATACCGGTTAGGAAAACCCAAAAAATTCTACTTTGAAGTGGTGATCTAAAAAACAAAGAAGATCACACCGGTCAGTTGAACAAAATTCCGGACCGGCAAGGCTGGTCATGTAACGACCCGCCTTGCACAGGCCGTTACCATACATACATACTTTAACTTTCCTCATAATTCTTACTTAGTGAAAACAGCGGAATTTTTTTTTTTTTTTTTTTTTATATGGCGTACCCATTCATGCACATATATATATACGTAAGTATAACAAATACTTAATAAAGTCGTTTGGGTGAAAATGAAACTTATAAAATGATTACATAAAATATCAAAACGCGTAGCGGTATAATTTCCCACATTTCACAGTTCGCCCCGCCATGCTCCTCCATCTTGTATCAGATACTTCCCGTAGGTTGCTTACCTACAGCATAAACGTAAGACAATGAGCTTTCGCTCAGCAAGTACAACTGCTATCTACCGCGACACAACATAACATAACATACTTCTCTTAGCATAGCATAACATACTTATCTCTTAGCATAACATAACATACATATGTCTTAGCATAACATAACATACATATGTCTTAGCATAACATAACATACATATGTCTTAGCATAACATAACATACATATGCATGAACCGTTTATGCTTCATTATGTTTTCTTATGCTTTCATAACTTATCTTGCTTATCTTACCTATGGGCCCCATATCATAAGTGTCTGTACCGGGCGCGCAACTATGGAGTGGTTGGGGCGGCCAGCCCAATCCAACTCAAACCATAGTTCAACCCGACCTTGGACGGGTCGGTACGACACAGGCAAGCTCGCTTGCCATCATACTTTTATAGTCTCATACCTTGTTCTTATTCTTTTTAATTGGTGAACATGCTTCGTGATGTTTCACACAATTAAATATAATCACTTCTTAATCATATCATAACTTGTATCTTATCATAACATATTTCATAGCATATATCATAGCTCATACTTCATAGCATATCATAGCACATAGCATGGCATATCTCATAGCATATCAAAGCACATAGCATGGCATATTTCATAGCATATCAAAGCACATAGCATGGCATATTTCATAGCATATCATATAGCATGTAGCATTCATTACACACATAGCATTAAACCTATAGCATACATCCTAGCAATTAATATTTACTAAACATATAACATACTTCATAACATTAAACATACTTGGGTAAGTATTCACAACAAAGCCTATGCTGTAGGCGGAGTTGTACTTACCTTATTTGCTGTCTCTGATACCGAGCTTGATCCCGTCAGGACACTTATAGCACTCTACCTTCTGTCGTATCATAAAAGTAAGGGTTAGAAATGTTGGTGATATAACCAACATATATATAACTTTAGTTATATGTCCCTTACTTAATCTCATGTTATCCTACTTGGTTACATTAAGTAACCCTAGGGTTTAAACTTACCCTAATCGGATTAAAACTTAGCTTTGTTTTACAAATCCATTTTTGCTTTCTTTTAGAAAAAAAAACTTACATTTTGTATATAAAAACCCTTTTTGTTTACTTTAAATATTTGAAATCATAAAACAGTGTCCATAAAATTATTGACTATTGGAAACTGTCTTTGGAATAGCTTCACAATGTCGATTATCAGTGCAAAAGCAAAATTATTCTTTTTCTGCATTTGTTTTCTAGAAATCCTGTACAGGAATTCTCTATTTCCTGTACAGTTTTCGAAATCCAATTCCATTTAAAAATTCAGACCGAATTTGAAAATGTTTTCTTCACGAAAGTTTTAGCTATCACGAAACCCTACAACTTCCGTGTTTTGAGTAAAACCCAGTTCGGACGTTTACCTAGTCCTATTCCCTGATGAACTAATCCTGGCCGTGCATAGTCCTGGGCACGGTCAGGCTCGGGTTTCAGTGAAAACCGAGGCCATTGGAGCCTCATTTTGAAAAACTGTTCGCGATGCTCACTAGGAAAAACCCTGTTATACAACTTTCATGTTTTGAGTTTTTCCAAACTCGGCCTCTAAGGGCCTCATAATTTGATTTTCCCGAAACTGGCCAGTTTCTACCCGAGATGGCAGTTTTCGGTTTCGAATTCGTTTTACGTCCTATTACGTACACCCTACCTCAACCGACCGTATCGGGAGCTTAGGACAATCATGCAACGCATTTCTAACGTCCAACTTTCAACATGCAAATCAAATTTAGCATCAAACATAATGCACATAAACCCTAACCATTTCACAAACATCTAGCATGCAAAAATCATAACCACCAAACCATAAACCCTATTAGATCAAGCACATACTCTAACTTTCTAATTAGGGCAGCAAATAAAAGTGAGCTTATGCTCATTACAAACCCATGCTTAAATACATTTAAATTTCTCCAAATGAAATTCAAATGAAAGCTTAGGTAATTAGGAATTTTACCTCACCTTGGATCCGAATTTTTGGATTGGCTCTTGGCTCCCCTTTTTCCTTCTCCAACAGCCGGTCCTTTGGCCAACTTGTGCACCAAATGCTCTAGTGCTCTTAAATGATGTTCTAAGTGGAAACCAACACTTAAAACCCTAAATCCCCCTTTGGATTCAACTTTTCTCTCTTGCTTTCCTCTTGCCCCACACAACCGGCCCTTGGCCTAGAATTGGGTTCCAATTTTTTTTCAAACTTCCTTGCTTGCTCTCTAAGGTAAAACCGACTATCCCTAGGCTTAAAACACACTTGGTTTTTTGCAAAATTTCCTTCCTTTCACTCTTGTTGAAGTTCGGATTTGGTGGAGGAAAATTTGGCCAAAGTTTGGTTGCTTTTCTCTAATTTTTCTTTGAATTATGGCACCCCTATTTATAGAGGTTGAAACTTCTTGAAATTGCGCACTTTAGTCCTCAAAAAAATCAGAAATTGGACTTAGGGGGGGGGCATGTGGCCGGCCATTGCATGGCTAATGCCAACCAAATACTTTCCAATTTTTTTTTTAAATGACATAATGATGTCATAATCCAAAAGGTGAATGAGGTAAGCCATTCTAAGGTTTGTTTGGCTCTTTACCTTGTTATGCAGTCCATTATTGTTTTAACACAGGTATTTCTAATACTGGATTCACTTATGCACAGTATTAATTTACCGAACGGCAGTCTAAAATTTATCTGTGTAAAAACGGACTGTATAAAAATTTCCTTATTTCTTAAAACCCTTTTTGCCCTTTTATTCTACTTAATGTGCTTGTCTTTCTATGGTGGTTTTAAGTTCTAAACATATCATTTTATCAGTAAAAACGGCCTATACAGTATAATTCTATACTGCGGCTATTTTACTCGTACAGACTTTTCTTTAACTTTTTGGGGTCAATCTTTGGCTTTCTCGTCCACCATTGACTTTCTTGTCGTTAGTTGACTTCCTTGCCGAGATTTGACTCCCGTGGTCAACAGTTGACTTTTTGGTCAACCGTCGACGTTTTTGGGTCAAACTTTGACCAACATACAATTTTGACCATTTTCATTCTTTTTTACCCTAAAGGGCATTTTCTTGACTAAGCAATCATTTTTTAGTCTTTTAAAGTCATAAAAACTCATAAAATGTCATAAAAACCCTTAACCGGGCATTTTCATATATATTCTTAAAGTACAATTGAATTTCTGTACTAAGAATCGTAATCATTGAATAACTAGGTATTACAATCTACCCTCCTTAAAAATTTTCGTCCTCGAAAATTAGAACAAACCGGGGTAATTCTTTTTCACATAATCTTCTGATTCCCAGGTTACTTCTTTAACCTTGTGGTTTCACCATACTACTTTAACCATGGGAATGGTTCTATTTCTTAAGACCTTTGCTTCCCGATCCAGAATTCGAACTGGTTTCTCTTTATAAGTCAAATCCCTTTGAACCTTCACTGGTTCTTGACTAAGCACATGGGAAGAATCTGGTACATATTTCTTTAGCATCGAAATGTGAAAAAAAACGTTATGTATTGATGCTAATTCTGATCGTAATGCAAGCTTATAAGTTACCTTTCCCATCCTTTCAAGGACTTCAAATGGTCCCGTATATCTCGGATTAAGCTTCCTTTTCTTGCCAAATCTCATTACTCCTTCAGGATGTCGATGTTCAGCCTTAACTTTCTGACAAGTTAGGCATTTTGACACCTACTCTGCTACTTCATTATTCATATTTGGTCATCAAAAAAATTTCCTCAGAGGTTCTTGTACATCTTGGGAGCTACTAGATGTACTGAATATGACGTCTTGTGTGTCTCTGACAGTAACTGATTCTTTAAAAATTCAAAGTCGGGAACACAGATCCTTTCCTTGAAGCAATTGACACCATTAGCAGAGATCTTGGATTCCTTGCTATTGTCGCCAAAAAGTTGCGTTTTCATAAAAAATGCATCTTTTCTCTGTTGCGACTTGATGGAATCTAGCAAATCGGAATGAAGGATCAGCGAAGACAATCTTCCTGTTATCATTTCCAAGTTAAACTCAGAAATCTCTCTTTATAGTGGCTTAGGAAACTCTTGATAGCCATCAGTATGCCTATAGATTTCCGACTTAAGGCATCTGCTGCCCTGTTTGCCTTTCTGAGGTGGTAAAGGATCTCACACTCGTAGTCTTTTACAAGTTCTAACTATCTTCGTTGTCTCCAGTTGAGCTCCTTCTGAGTAAAAATATACTTAAGGCTCTGATGATCGGTGTAGATTTTGCATTTGTTTCCATACAAATAGTGTCTCCAAATCTTAAGTGCGAAAACTACCGCTTCCATCTTCACAGGGTCTACGGAAATTCCTTCCTTTAGCACCACCTGACCCTAGAAACGAACTTTTTCTTCAACCAAAACTCTTATTTGTCGATTTGACATACAACTTATTCTATCTTAATGTTTCCATCACCAACCTAAGGTAATGTTCATGTTCCTCTTGGGACCTTGAATAAAATATCATCAATAAAGACGATATCGAATTGTCTAAGTATTCTTTGAACACTTCTGTTCATAATGTCCATAAAAACAACTGGGGCATTAATTAATTCAGACAGCATAACCAAAAACTTATAATGCCCGTAACTCATTCAAACAACCATTTTGGAGACATCTGACTCCTTGATCCTGAGCTGATAATAGTCTGATCGTGAATCGACTTTCGAAAATACTATTGCTCTCCTAAGTTAATCGAAAAGATCGTTGATCTTTGGAAGGGAATCTTCGTTCCTGATCATAATCTTGTAACTTCACTTGGAACTTCCTAGCTTGGCGGTTGTCATACAGTAAGACACTTTCGATATTAGTGCGGCTATAGGCAGCAACTCGATCTCGAAACTTCCCGTTCTGGTAGAAGTCCTTCATTGACGAAATTCATCCAGTTGTTAAGCTCCGCAATTGTCCGTAAAAGTTAAACTTTTCCTTGTTGTAAAAGCTAAACGTCTTACAACGCTCTTGGCAGTCAAACTTAGCGTTGTAATAACTCAAGAAATCCATTCCTAAGATCACATCGAAATCCTAAAGCTTGATTTGCGATGAGATCTACAAGCAATTCTTTGCCATAGTATTACGGAAGTATTTTGCATTAAAAATATCGGATTACAAAATCTCTTCAAAAGGTAAAGAAATTTTAAAAGACTGTTTTAAACTATATATACTACTTCCTAATTTCTGGGCAAACTTTATAAATACAAACAAGTAAGTAGCACCAGAATTAACCAATGCAATAACATCATATGTGGTGATAGAAATCTATCTTGTCACCACATGTGAAGTTCCAGCTTCGGCATCTCCATTGGTGTAGGCGTCAATCCTAACTTGGGGTTCAGGAACCTCTAGTCTTCCTTGCGTAAATGAAGGTCCTTCGAGCCTGGCTTGGACTGCATGCAACTGGCTGCTTGCATTCCTGTTTGGATACTGAGGGTTCTGGTTCTGGGGGTTCTGGGTGCAGTTCTTTGCGTAATGCCCCTCCTTACCACATAGGTAGCAAGCATTCGTCCCCATTCTGCACACTCCTGGGTGTTTCCTCCCGCATTTGGTACATACCGGGTGGTCAACGCTGTTAACCTCCTTTCCTTGATTATTCCCCTTCTGAGGATAGTTTCTTTGTTGTCCCTGGCCAGTAAAATTTCCTTTTCTTTTGTTCCTCCCGGACTCAATGGAACCTTGGGCAGGGTTGCTGATCTGGCCTTTCGAGGTGTCTTCTGTGCCTTGTCGGGGCTGTACCTGTTTACTCCCGCCTTTTCGTCTTTTTTGGCTTTGAAAAACTTAGCCCTTGCTTCCTTGTCCTGGTTAATCCAATACTCGGCTCTTATCGCCCGACTCACACAATCGGATACCAGGGTAGGCGGGCTACTGCCAGCACTCACTTGCTTGGAGATGTCTGTCCGGAACATCTTCATCATTCTTCTAACCTTTTCAGTTTCGTTCGGAATAAGCTCCGGACATAGGCGAGCTAATTGCTCAAACTTCTTGACAGCCTCCATTACTGTCATCGACCCCTGTTTCAGATTCGTGAACTCGTCTTGTTGAGCGGCAAGTACTTCTCGGTTGTAATACATGGTGCGAAATTCAGTCATGAAATCCTGCCAATTCATGGTCGTAACGTCTCGACGCATCTGTACTGTCATCCACCAGTGCCTTGCGTCCTTCTTGAGAGCGAAGGAGGCACAAAGAACCTTTTCTTGTTCTGTAAGCCGCATAAAATCTAGAATAACCTGGATGTCGATTAGCCAGTTATCGGCGGCAATCGGGTCTGTGGGTCCTTCAAATTCAGGCGCCTTCATACGCCTAAATCGCTCGTATAAAAGATCCTCCCGAACTAACGGTGGGTTGATTTGTACTCCGCAGGTGCTCTCGGAACCTCTGGTTGAACCTCTGGCACTGGAGGTACTACTGGGGGTACTCCAGGAATCTCATTAACTTGGGGTTGTTGATTCATTTGAGCTATCTGCTCTCGTAATCTATCAGTTTCTTGTTGTTGTTCAAGCAACTGTCGCTGTAAATTTGCTACAATAGTCGCAAAATCCGGCTCGGGTAGATTAACAGGTACCGTTCTACGCGGACGTACCATCTTCGAGAATCCTATTAAACCATCAGAAAAGATATTATCATACTATTAATATCTTTTCTTTCATACATCAATCATCGTATCATAACATAACATTATCATCGTATACTTATCATACCATTCATAATCATAACGTAACGTTATTATGTGCTTATCATAGCACTCATAATCATAACATCATATTTCATATACTTAAACTGTCTTTTTGTATACTTAACAAAGTACATCGTATTATACATAGATAATCAAACCGTGATGGAAGTGTCTACCACTTTACCATCATACATAAGTACAAGCCTATCCTCAAAAGAAATGAGCTAGTACATATCAATCCCATAGTCAAAAGATATATATACGGACAATTTAAGTCTAAATTATGATCTCGATCGTAATTACTGACGAAGCATCGAATCCACATCCCAATCGTCATCGTCAAACAATATATCCTCGGGATCGTCGTCGAGATCGTTCACCTCCTCAACCCAGTCTCCTGGCTCGAGCTCGGGTTTCTGATCCATGTCTTTATCTTCATCGTCACTGGAGATGTCAACAATCGGGGAATTTACCGGTGGATTTTCTGGAGCAACTATGTCGTCAGTAGCGTCTTCTGTGTCTATCTGATCCTCAGCCTCATGGGCTGATACCTCTTGTACTAGAACTGCTGGAATTGGGACCTCCGGAAATATCGGGCCTACCTCAAACATCTGCTCTGCTATCCCGGCATCGTCAACGGGTACTGGGTGATCAGCCACATATGCCTCGGCCTGCATGGCGTGTCCAACCATCTCAGCCTCTATAATGTCAGCAATCATGTCTCCGACCGTCATAGCAAGCATCGATTCTGCGACATACTGTCGGATCTGAGGTGGAAGTCCGTTCCTAAGAATCACTAATGCCTGCATCCCTGGACTAATTATATCCTGAGGAATGTGTGGTAACATCGCCTCCTGGAAGCGTCGACAATAATATCCCATAGACTCCTAAGGATAAGCATGCCAATCTGCCGCGAAACTAAAATATCGCTCTAGGTGCATAGCGCGATAAATCTCGGAATCTCGATACTGCCCATCGGCCCTCTCATCAGGTATGGTCCAAAACGTGCAATCACCAATGTGCGAAAGTGCCCCTAGGTGCGATCTGGCATCTCTCGCTCCCCGAGTGTCCATCCACCACAATCTGGCATCTGCTACTAGGCATATACAGGCTAACGAGACCTGAAGGTGAGCCTCTATATGGCAGATGTGGAAGATCGTCTCCATATCGTATAACCAAACCGATAATGACGCGGTCCTATGAGTGCAATCAAACAAGAGGGGTTGCATTCCGTTGAATGCATAAGCTGCGTAGCGATCCTCCTCTACTTGTCTCGTATCCATAATGCTGTATCTACCATATCATAATCGCATAGTAAATATTTATGCATAAAAAAATTTAACTTACAATGATGGTGGCGATGGCAGGCTGACTGTGAAATTGGATTGCAGGAAACCGCTCTGATACCAACTCTGTAACGACCCGCCTTGCACAGGC
>CM046362.1:23021156-23066006 GCA_025413025.1 Ficus hispida | reverse complement strand
AACAGGCCTGATTGGTCGTGCCAGTTCAGAATTTTATTCGCCTGGCCGATGTGTTCTTCTATGTTTTTTGGATTACCACACAAAATTAGGTTTTTTTAGGCTTTCCTGACCGGCATGACTAGCCGGACTGGCCTTGCCGATCCTGAATTTTATTCAATTGACTGGTGTGATCTTCTTTGTTTTTTGGATCACCACGTCAAAGTAGAATTTTTTGAGTTTTCCTGATCGGCATGACTGACCTGAACGGTCCGTTCTGTCCGGAATATTTTTCACCGGACCGCTTTGGGCTTCTTTATTTTTTTAATCAGCACAACAAATTATAATTTTGTCAGTTTTCCTGACCGGTATAACAGGCCTGATCGGTCCTGCCAGTGCAGAATTTTATTCGCGTGACCGATATGTTCTTTTAAGTTTTTTTTAATTACCACACAAAATTAGGATTTTTTAGGTTTTCCTGACGGGCATGACTAGACTGACCGGCCTTGCCGGTCCTGAATTTTGTTCAACTGACTGGTGTGATGTTCTTTGTTTTTTGGATCATCACATCAAAATAGAAATTTTTCGGTTTTCCTGACCGGCAAACAGGCCTGATTGGTCGTGCCAGTTCAGAATTTTATTCGCCTGACCGATGTGTTCTTCTATGTTTTTTGGATTACCACACAAAATTAGGTTTTTTTAGGCTTTCCTGACCGGCATGACTAGCCGGACTGGCCTTGCCGATCCTGAATTTTTTTCAATTGACTGGTGTGATCTTCTTTGTTTTTTGGATCAGCACGTCAAAGTAGAATTTTTTGAGTTTTCCTGATCGGCATGACTGGCCTGAACGGTCCGTTCTGTCCGGAATATTTTTCACCGGATCGCTTTGGGCTTCTTTATTTTTTTAATCTGCACAACAAATTATAATTTTTTTGGTTTTCCTGACCGGCATAACAGGCCTGATCGGTCGTGCCAGTGCAGAATTTTATTCGCCTGACCGATATGTTCTTTTATGTTTTTTTTCATTACCACACAAAATTAGGATTTTTTAGGTTTTCCTGACGGGCATGACTAGACTGACCGGCCTTGCCGGTCCTGAATTTTGTTCAACTGACTGGTGTGATCTTCTTTGTTTTTTGGATCATCACATCAAAATAGAATTTTTTGGGTTTTCCTAACCGGCCTGACTATGACTAGCCTAACCGTACTTGCCGGTCCGGAATTTTGTTCAACTGACCGGTGTGATCTTTTTTGTTTTTTTGGATTACCACATAAAGTAAAATTTTTTGGGTTTTCCAGACCAGAATGACCGGCCTGAACGGTCCGGTCGGTCCGGAATTTTTTTCACCGGACCGCTTTGGGTTTCTTTGTTTTTTTGATCACCACAACAAATTAGAAATTTTTCGGTTTTCCTGACCGGCAAACAGGCCTGATTGGTCGTGCCAGTTCAGAATTTTATTCGCCTGACCGATGTGTTCTTCTATGTTTTTTGGATTACCACACAAAATTAGGTTTTTTTAGGCTTTCCTGACCGGCATGACTAGCCGGACTGGCCTTGCCGATCCTGAATTTTTTTCAATTGACTGGTGTGATCTTCTTTGTTTTTTGGATCACCACGTCAAAGTAGAATTTTTTGAGTTTTCCTGATCGGCATGACTGGCCTGAACGGTTCGTTCTGTCCGGAATATTTTTCACCGGATCGCTTTGGGCTTCTTTATTTTTTTAATCAGCACAACAAATTATAATTTTTTCGGTTTTCCTGACCGGCATAACAGGCCTGATCGGTCGTGCCAGTGCAGAATTTTATTCGCCTGACCGATATGTTCTTTTATGTTTTTTTTAATTACCACACAAAATTAGGATTTTTTAGGTTTTCCTGACGGGCATGACTAGACTGACCGGCCTTGCCGGTCCTGAATTTTGTTCAACTGACTGGTGTGATCTTCTTTGTTTTTTGGATCATCACATCAAAATAGAATTTTTTGGGTTTTCCTAACCGGCCTGACTATGACTAGCCTGACCGTACTTGCCGGTCCGGAATTTTGTTCAACTGACCGGTGTGATCTTCTTTGTTTTTTTGGATTACCACATAAAGTAAAATTTTTTGGGTTTTCCAGACCAGAATGACCGGCCTGAACGGTCCGGTCGGTCCGGAATTTTTTTCACCGGACCGCTTTGGGTTTCTTTGTTTTTTTGATCACCACAACAAATTAGAAATTTTTCGGTTTTCCTGACCGGCAAACAGGCCTGATTGGTCGTGCCAGTTCAGAATTTTATTCGCCTGACCGATGTGTTCTTCTATGTTTTTTGGATTACCACACAAATTTAGGTTTTTTTAGGCTTTCCTGACCGGCATGACTAGCCGGACTGGCCTTGCCGATCCTGAATTTTTTTCAATTGACTGGTGTGATCTTCTTTGTTTTTTGGATCACCACGTCAAAGTAGAATTTTTTGAGTTTTCCTGATCGGCATGACTGGCCTGAACGGTCCGTTCTGTCCGGAATATTTTTCACCGGATCGCTTTGGGCTTCTTTATTTTTTTAATCAGCACAACAAATTATAATTTTTTCGGTTTTCCTGACCGGCATAACAGGCCTGATCGATCGTGCCAGTGCAGAATTTTATTCGCCTGACCGATGTGTTCTTCAATGTTTTTTGGATTACCACACAAAATTAGGTTTTTTTAGGTTTTACTGACCGACATGACCAGCCTGACAGGCCTTGTCGGCCCTGAATTTAGTTCAACTGACCGGTGTGATCTTTTTTGTTTTGGGATCAGCACATCAGAGCAGAATTTTTTGGGTTTTCCTGACCGGCCTGACTATGACTAGCCTGACCGTACTTGCCGGTCCGGAATTTTGTTCAACTGACCGGTGTGATCTTCTTTGTTTTTTTGGATCACCACATAAAGTAAAATTTTTTGGGTTTTCCAGACCAGAATGACCGGCCTGAACGGTCCGGTCGGTCCGGAATTTTTTTCACTGGACCGCTTTAGGCTTCTTTGTTTTTTTGTTCACCACAACAAATTAGAAATTTTTCAGTTTTCCTGACCGGCATAACAGGCCTGATCGTTCGTGCCAGTCCAGAATTTTATTCGCCTGACCGATGTGTTCTTCAATGTTTTTTGGATTACCACACAAAATTAGGTTTTTTTACGTTTTACTGACCGACATGACCAGCCTGACAGGCCATGCCGGTCCTGAATTTAGTTCAACTGACCGGTGTGATCTTTTTTGTTTTGAGATCAGCACATCAGAGTAGAATTTATTGGTTTTCCTGACCGGCCTGACTATGACTAGCCTGACCGTACTTGCCGATCCGGAATTTTGTTCAACTGACCGGTGTGATCTTCTTTGTTTTTTTGGATCACCACATAAAGTAAAATTTTTTGGGTTTTCCAGACCAGAATGACCGGCCTGAACGGTCTGGTCGTTCTGGAATTTTTTTCGCCGGACCGCTTTGGGCTTCTTTGTTTTTTTGATTACCACAACAAATTAGAAATTTTTCGGTTTTCCTGAATGGCATAACAGGCCTGATCGGTCGTGCCAGTCCAGAATTTTATTCGCCTGACCGATGTGTTCTTCAATGTTTTTTGGATTACCACACAAAATTAGGTTTTTTTAGGTTTTACTGACCGACATGACCAGCCTGACAGGCCTTGTCGGCCCTGAATTTAGTTCAACTGACCGGTGTGATCTTTTTTGTTTTGGGATCAGCACATCAGAGCAGAATTTTTTGGGTTTTCCTGACCGGCCTGACTATGACTAGCCTGACCGTACTTGCCGGTCCGGAATTTTGTTCAACTGACCGTGTGATCTTTTTTGTTTTGGGATCAGCACATCAGAGCAGAATTTTTTGGGTTTTCCTGACCGGCCTGACTATGACTAGCCTGACCGTACTTGCCGGTCCGGAATTTTGTTCAACTGACCGGTGTGATCTTCTTTGTTTTTTTGGATCACCACATAAAGTAAAATTTTTTGGGTTTTCCAGACCAGAATGACCGGCCTGAACGGTCTGGTCGTTCTGGAATTTTTTTCGCCGGACCGCTTTGGGCTTCTTTGTTTTTTTGATTACCACAACAAATTAGAAATTTTTCGGTTTTCTTGAATGGCATAACAGGCCTGATCGGTCGTGCCAGTCCAGAATTTTATTCGCCTGACCGATGTGTTCTTCAATGTTTTTTGGATTACCACACAAAATTAGGTTTTTTTAGGTTTTACTGACCGACATGACCAGCCTGACAGGCCTTGCCGGTCCTGAATTTTGTTCAACTGACCGGTGTGATCTTTTTTGTTTTGGGATCAGCACATCAGAGTAGAATTTTTTGGGTTTTCCTGACCGGCCTGACTATGACTAGCCTGACCGTACTTGCCGGTCCAGAATTTTGTTCAACTGACCGGTGTGATCTTCTTTGTTTTTTTGGATCACCACATAAAGTAAAATTTTTTGGGTTTTCCAGACCAGAATGACCGGCCTGAACGGTCCGGTCGGTCCGGAATTTTTTTCACCGAACCGCTTTAGGCTTCTTTGTTTTTTTGATCACCACAACAAATTAGAAATTTTTCAGTTTTCCTGACCGGCATAACAGGCCTGATCGGTCGTGCCAGTCTAGAATTTTATTCGCCTGACCGATGTGTTCTTCAATGTTTTTGGATTACCACACAAAATTAGGTTTTTTTAGGTTTTACTGACCGACATGACCAGCCTGACAGGCCTTGTCGGCCCTGAATTTAGTTCAACTGACCGGTGTGATCTTTTTTGTTTTGGGATCAGCACATCAGAGCAGAATTTTTTGGGTTTTCCTGACCGGCCTGACTATGACTAGCCTGACCGTACTTGCCGGTCCGGAATTTTGTTCAACTGACCGGTGTGATCTTCTTTGTTTTTTTGGATCACCACATAAAGTAAAATTTTTTGGGTTTTCCAGACCAGAATGACCGGCCTGAACGGTCTGGTCGTTCTGGAATTTTTTTCGCCGGACCGCTTTGGGCTTCTTTGTTTTTTTGATTACCACAACAAATTAGAAATTTTTCGGTTTTCTTGAATGGCATAACAGGCCTGATCGGTCGTGCCAGTCCAGAATTTTATTCGCCTGACCGATGTGTTCTTCAATGTTTTTTGGATTACCACACAAAATTAGGTTTTTTTAGGTGTTACTGACCGACATGACCAGCCTGACAGGCTTTGCCGGTCCTGAATTTTGTTCAACTGACCGGTGTGATCTTTTTTGTTTTGGGATCAGCACATCAGAGTAGAATTTTTTGGGTTTTCCTGACCGGCCTGACTATGACTAGCCTGACCGTACTTGCCGGTCCGGAATTTTGTTCAACTGACCGGTGTGATCTTCTTTGTTTTTTTGGATCACCACATAAAGTAAAATTTTTTGGGTTTGCCAGACCAGAATGACCGGCCTGAACGGTCTGGTCGTTCTGGAATTTTTTTCGCCGGACCGCTTTGGGCTTCTTTGTTTTTTTGATTACCACAACAAATTAGAAATTTTTCGGTTTTCCTGAATGGCATAACAGGCCTGATCGGTCGTGCCAGTCCAGAATTTTATTCGCCTGACCGATGTGTTCTTCAATGTTTTTTGGATTACCACACAAAATTAGGTTTTTTTAGGTTTTACTGACCGACATGACCAGCCTGACAGGCCTTGTCGGCCCTGAATTTAGTTCAACTGACCGGTGTGATCTTTTTTGTTTTGGGATCAGCACATCAGAGCAGAATTTTTTGGGTTTTCCTGACCGGCCTGACTATGACTAGCCTGACCGTACTTGCCGGTCCGGAATTTTGTTCAACTGACCGGTGTGATCTTCTTTGTTTTTTTGGATCACCACATAAAGTAAAATTTTTTGGGTTTTCCAGACCAGAATGACCGGCCTGAACGGTCTGGTCGTTCTGGAATTTTTTTCGCCGGACCGCTTTGGGCTTCTTTGTTTTTTTGATTACCACAACAAATTAGAAATTTTTCGGTTTTCCTGAATGGCATAACAGGCCTGATCGGTCGTGCCAGTCCAGAATTTTATTCGCCTGACCGATGTGTTCTTCAATGTTTTTTGGATTACCACACAAAATTAGGTTTTTTTAGGTTTTACTGACCGACATGACCAGCCTGACAGGCCTTGCCGGTCCTGAATTTTGTTCAACTGACCGGTGTGATCTTTTTTGTTTTGGGATCAGCACATCAGAGTAGAATTTTTTGGGTTTTCCTGACCGGCCTGACTATGACTAGCCTGACCGTACTTGCCGGTCCAGAATTTTGTTCAACTGACCGGTGTGATCTTCTTTGTTTTTTTGGATCACCACATAAAGTAAAATTTTTTGGGTTTGCCAGACCAGAATGACCGGCCTGAACGGTCTGGTCGTTCTGGAATTTTTTTCGCCGGACCGCTTTGGGCTTCTTTGTTTTTTTGATTACCACAACAAATTAGAAATTTTTCGGTTTTCCTGAATGGCATAACAGGCCTGATCGGTCGTGCCAGTCCAGAATTTTATTCGCCTGACCGATGTGTTCTTCAATGTTTTTTGGATTACCACACAAAATTAGGTTTTTTTACGTTTTACTGACCGACATGACCAGCCTGACAGGCCTTGTCGGCCCTGAATTTAGTTCAACTGACCGGTGTGATCTTTTTTGTTTTGGGATCAGCACATCAGAGCAGAATTTTTTGGGTTTTCCTGACCGGCCTGACTATGACTAGCCTGACCGTACTTGCCGGTCCGGAATTTTGTTCAACTGACCGGTGTGATCTTCTTTGTTTTTTTGGATCACCACATAAAGTAAAATTTTTTGGGTTTTCCAGACCAGAATGACCGGCCTGAACGGTCTGGTCGTTCTGGAATTTTTTTCGCCGGACCGCTTTGGGCTTCTATGTTTTTTTGATTACCACAACAAATTAGAAATTTTTCGGTTTTCCTGAATGGCATAACAGGCCTGATCGGTCGTGCCAGTCCAGAATTTTATTCGCCTGACCGATGTGTTCTTCAATGTTTTTTGGATTACCACACAAAATTAGGTTTTTTTAGGTTTTACTGACCGACATGACCAGCCTGACAGGCCTTGCCGGTCCTGAATTTTGTTCAACTGACCGGTGTGATCTTTTTTGTTTTGGGATCAGCACATCAGAGTAGAATTTTTTGCGTTTTCCTGACCGGCCTGACTATGACTAGCCTGACCGTACTTGCCGGTCCAGAATTTTGTTCAACTGACCGGTGTGATCTTCTTTGTTTTTTTGGATCACCACATAAAGTAAAATTTTTTGGGTTTTCCAGACCAGAATGACCGGCCTGAACGGTCCGGTCGGTCCGGAATTTTTTTCACCGGACCGCTTTAGGCTTCTTTGTTTTTTTGATCACCACAACAAATTAGAAATTTTTCAGTTTTCCTGACCGGCATAACAGGCCTGATCGGTCGTGCCAGTCTAGAATTTTATTCGCCTGACCGATGTGTTCTTCAATGTTTTTTGGATTACCACACAAAATTAGGTTTTTTTACGTTTTACTGACCGACATGACCAGCCTGACAGGCCTTGCCGGTCCTGAATTTAGTTCAACTGACCGGTGTGATCTTTTTTGTTTTGAGATCAGCACATCAGAGTAGAATTTATTGGTTTTCCTGACCGGCCTGACTATGACTAGCCTGACCGTACTTGCCGGTCCGGAATTTTGTTCAACTGACCGGTGTGATCTTCTTTGTTTTTTTGGATCACCACATAAAGTAAAATTTTTTGGGTTTTCCAGACCAGAATGACCGGCCTGAACGGTCCGGTCGGTCCGGAATTTTTTTCACCGGACCGCTTTAGGCTTCTTTGTTTTTTTGATCACCACAACAAATTAGAAATTTTTCAGTTTTCCTGACCGGCATAACAGGCCTGATCGGTCGTGCCAGTCTAGAATTTTATTCGCCTGACCGATGTGTTCTTCAATGTTTTTTGGATTACCACACAAAATTAGGTTTTTTTAGGTTTTACTGACCGACATGACCAGCCTGACAGGCCTTGTCGGCCCTGAATTTAGTTCAACTGACCGGTGTGATCTTTTTTGTTTTGGGATCAGCACATCAGAGCAGAATTTTTTGGGTTTTCCTGACCGGCCTGACTATGACTAGCCTGACCGTACTTGCCGGTCCTGAATTTTGTTCAACTGATCGGTGTGATCTTCTTTGTTTTTTTGGATCACCACATAAAGTAAAATTTTTTGGGTTTTCCAGACCAGAATGACCGGCCTGAACGGTCTGGTCGTTCTAGAATTTTTTTCGCCGGACCGCTTTGGGCTTCTTTGTTTTTTTGATTACCACAACAAATTAGAAATTTTTCGGTTTTCCTGAATGGCATAACAGGCCTGATCGGTCGTGCCAGTCCAGAATTTTATTCGCCTGACCGATGTGTTCTTCAATGTTTTTTGGATTACCACACAAAATTAGGTTTTTTTAGGTTTTACTGACCGACATGACCAGCCTGACAGGCCTTGCCGGTCCTGAATTTTGTTCAACTGACCGGTGTGATCTTTTTTGTTTTGGGATCAGCACATCAGAGTAGAATTTTTTGGGTTTTCCTGACCGGCCTGACTATGACTAGCCTGACCGTACTTGCCGGTCCAGAATTTTGTTCAACTGACCGGTGTGATCTTCTTTGTTTTTTTGGATCACCACATAAAGTAAAATTTTTTGGGTTTTCCAGACCAGAATGACCGGCCTGAACGGTCCGGTCGGTCCGGAATTTTTTTCACCGGACCGCTTTAGGCTTCTTTGTTTTTTTGATCACCACAACAAATTAGAAATTTTTCAGTTTTCCTGACCGGCATAACAGGCCTGATCGGTCCTGCCAGTCTAGAATTTTATTCGCCTGACCGATGTGTTCTTCAATGTTTTTTGGATTACCACACAAAATTAGGTTTTTTTAGGTTTTACTGACCGACATGACCAGCCTGACAGGCCTTGTCGGCCCTGAATTTAGTTCAACTGACCGGTGTGATCTTTTTTGTTTTGGGATCAGCACATCAGAGCAGAATTTTTTGGGTTTTCCTGACCGGCCTGACTATGACTAGCCTGACCGTACTTGCCGGTCCGGAATTTTGTTCAACTGACCGGTGTGATCTTCTTTGTTTTTTTGGATCACCACATAAAGTAAAATTTTTTGGGTTTGCCAGACCTGAATGACCGGCCTGAACGGTCTGGTCGTTCTGGAATTTTTTTCGCCGGACCGCTTTGGGCTTCTTTGTTTTTTTGATTACCACAACAAATTATAAATTTTTCGGTATTCCTGAATCGCATAACAGGCCTGATCGGTCGTGCCAGTCCAGAATTTTATTCGCCTGACCGATGTGTTCTTCAATGTTTTTTGGATTACCACACAAAATTAGGTTTTTTTACGTTTTACTGACCGACATGACCAGCCTGACAGGCCTTGCCGGTCCTGAATTTAGTTCAACTGACCGGTGTGATCTTTTTTGTTTTGAGATCAGCACATCAGAGTAGAATTTATTGGTTTTCCTGACCGGCCTGACTATGACTAGCCTGACCGTACTTGCCGGTCCGGAATTTTGTTCAACTGACCGGTGTGATCTTCTTTGTTTTTTTGGATCACCACATAAAGTAAAATTTTTTGGGTTTTCCAGACCAGAATGACCGGCCTGAACGGTCTGGTCGTTCTGGAATTTTTTTCGCCGGACCGCTTTGAGCTTCTTTGTTTTTTTGATTACCACAACAAATTAGAAATTTTTCGGTTTTCCTGAATGGCATAACAGGCCTGATCGGTCGTGCCAGTCCAGAATTTTATTCGCCTGACCGATGTGTTCTTCAATGTTTTTTGGATTACCACACAAAATTAGGTTTTTTTAGGTTTTACTGACCGACATGACCAGCCTGACAGGCCTTGCCGGTCCTGAATTTTGTTCAACTGACCGGTGTGATCTTTTTTGTTTTGGGATCAGCACATTAGAGTAGAATTTTTTGGGTTTTCCTGACCGGCCTGACTATGGCTAGCCTGACCGTACTTGCCGTTCCAGAATTTTGTTCAACTGACCGGTGTGATCTTCTTTGTTTTTTTGGATCACCACATAAAGTAAAATTTTTTGGGTTTTCCAGACCAGAATGACCGGCCTGAACGGTCCGGTCGGTCCGGAATTTTTTTCACCGGACCGCTTTAGGCTTCTTTGTTTTTTTGATCACCACAACAAATTAGAAATTTTTCGGTTTTCCTGAATGGCATAACAGGCCTGATCGGTCGTGCCAGTACAGAATTTTATTCTCCTGACCGATGTGTTCTTTTTTGTTTTTTGGATTACCACACAAAATTAGGTTTTTTTAGGTTTTCTTGACCGGCATGACTAGCCGGACTGGCCTTGCCGATCCTGAATTTTATTCAACTGACTGGTGTGATCTTCTTTGTTTTTTGGATCACCACGTCAAAGTAGAATTTTTTGGGTTTTCCAGACCAGAATGACCGGCCTGAACGGTCCGGTCGGTCCGGAATTTTTTTCACCGGACCGCTTTGGGTTTCTTTGTTTTTTTGATCGCCACAACAAATTAGCAATTTTTCGGTTTTCCTGACCGGCAAACAGGCCTGATTGGTCGTGTCAGTTCAGAATTTTATTCGCCTGACCGATGTGTTCTTCTATGTTTTTTGGATTACCACACAAAATTAGGTTTTTTTAGGTTTTCCTGACCGGCATGACTAGCCAGACTGGCCTTGCCGATCCTGAATTTTATTCAATTGACTGGTGTGATATTCTTTGTTTTTTGGATCACCACGTCAAAGTAGAATTTTTTGAGTTTTCCTGATCGGCATGACTGGCCTGAACGGTCCGTTCTGTCCGGAATATTTTTCACCGGACCGCTTTGGGCTTCTTTATTTTTTTAATCAGCACAACAAATTATAATTTTTTCGGTTTTCCTGACCGGCATAACAGGCCTGATCGGTCGTGCCAGTGCAGAATTTTATTCGCCTGACCGATATGTTCTTTTAAGTTTTTTTTAATTACCACACAAAATTAGGATTTTTTAGGTTTTCCTGACGGGCATGACTAGACTGACCGGCCTTGCCGGTCCTGAATTTTGTTCAACTGACTGGTGTGATCTTCTTTGTTTTTTGGATCATCACATCAAAATAGAATTTTTTGGGTTTTCCTGACCGGCCTTACTATGACTAGCCTAACCGGCCTTGCCGGTCCGGAATTTTGTCCAACTGACCGGTGTGATCTTGTTTGTTTTTTGGATCACCACATAAAGCAGAATTTTTTCGGTTTTCCTGACCGGCATGACTGGCCTGAATGGTCCGGAATTTTTTTCCCCAGACCGCATTGGGCTTATTTATTTTTTTTATCACCATAACAAATTAGAAAATTTTCGGTTTTCCTGACCGGCATAACTGGCCTGATCGGCCGTGCCGGCGAGGAAGAGTTTATCTTCTACGGACAGACTCACCATCCAGCAAACCGACTGATTTCAGCAATAAAGGCTTGGAGAATGTTAGCTAACGGTTGTCAAGGTTATTTAGCTAGCATGGTGGACAAAGATCGGGTATTGGAGTTGAGACCGGAAGATATTCCCATTATCAAGGAATATGTGGATGTCTTTCCAGAGGAACTGCCAGGACTTCCGCCGGAGCGCGAAATATCGTTCGAGATCGAACTACTACCTGGAACCGCACCGATATCGAAAGCACCCTATCGTATGGCACCTGCCGAGCTTAGGGAACTCCAAGTGCAGTTGCAGGAACTGCTTGACAAAGGATTTATTCGACAAAGCTACTCTCCATGGGGAGCCCCGGTGTTGTTCGTGAAGAAGAAAGATGGATCTTTGCGCATGTGCATTGATTACCGGGAGCTAAACAAGGTAACGATCAAGAACAAGTATCCTCTTCCGAGGATTGATGATCTGTTTGATCAACTCAGAGGAGCGGTGGTATTTTCGAAGGTCGATCTACGTTCGGGTTATCATCAGCTTAGGATCAAGGAGTCCGATGTCTCTAAGACAGCCTTTCGAACTCGTTATGGGCATTATGAGTTTTCGGTTATGCCTTTTGGATTAACCAATGCCCCAGCTGCATTCATGGACCTTATGAATCGAGTATTTAAGGAATACCTGGATAAGTTCGTCATTGTCTTTATTGACGATATTTTGATCTATTCAAGGTCCAACGAAGAACACGAGCATCACCTTAGGCTGGTGATGGAAACTTTGAGACGAAATCAGCTGTATGCCAAATTCACAAAGTGTGAATTTTGGCTGGAAAAAGTGCATTTCTTGGGCCATGTAGTGCTAAAGAAAAGGATTTCTGTGGACCCTGCAAAGGTGGAAGCGGTCAGTACGTGGCCAGCACCCAAGAATGTCACGGAGATAAGGAGCTTTCTTGGACTAGCAGGATATTACCGACGGTTTGTTGAAGGATTCTCCAAGATTGCTGCACCCCTTACCGCCCTTACCAGAAAAGGGAAGAATTTTGATTGGACCCAGAAATGTGAGGCAAATTTCCAGGAGCTAAAACGGAAGTTGACAAGTGCACCTGTGCTAATAATTCCTGATGTAGAAGCAGGAAACTTCGTCATCTACAGCGATGCCTCGAAAAGCGGATTAGGAGCTGTGCTGATGCAGAGCGGGAAAGTAGTGGCTTACGCATCCCGTCAGCTGAAAACTCATGAAAGGAATTATCCCACTCATGATTTGGAGCTCGCAGCGGTAGTTTTCGCTCTCAAAATTTGGAGGCACTATTTGTACGGAAACAAATGTGCAATCTATACTGATCATCAGAGTCTCAAGTACATTTTCACACAGAAGGAGCTCAACATGAGACAACGCAGATGGCTAGAGCTCGTAAAGGATTATGATTGCGAGATCCTTTACCACCCAGGCAAGGCGAATAAAGTAGCAGACGCCCTAAGCAGGAAATCTGTAGGCATGCTGATGTCTATTCAAGCATTTCCTAAGCCTCTTCAAAGGGAAATTTCTGAGTTCAATTTGGAGATTTTAACAGGGAAACTATCTTCCCTGACCCTTACGTCCAATTTATTGGAATCCATTAAGTTACATCAAGAGAAGGATTCCTTTTTGATGAAAACTCAGCTTTTTGGTAGAAAAAGTGATGAGTTTAAGATCTCTGCCGATGGCGTCATCTACTTCAAGGAGAGGATTTGTGTTCCCAACTTCGAAGTCTTGAAGAATCAGATTTTGTCCGAAGCTCATATGACGCCATACTCAGTACATCCAGGAGCTTCCAAGATGTACAAAGACCTCCGCGAGAATTATTGGTGGCCCAGTATGAAGAATGAAATAGCTGAATTCGTGTCAAAATGCCTAACTTGTCAGAGAGTTAAGGCTGAACACCGACATCCTGGTGGAGAACTACAGAAGATAGAGCTTCCTGAATGGAAATGGGAGCAGATTACTATGGATTTCATAGTAGGATTACCCAGGACGTCAAGTGGGAATGACATGATTTGGGTTATCGTGGATAGGTTAACCAAATCAGCCCACTTTATTGCCATCAAGGCCACCTTTTCAGTGGAGAAATTAGCTGAAATCTTCGTTTTCCAGATCGTCAGATTCCATGGAGTTCCAAAGTCGATCATTTCAGATCGTGATGGACGATTCACCTCTCGATTTTGGGGCAGTGTTCATAATGCTATGGGGACGAAATTGAAGTTCAGTACGGCATTTCATCCCCAAACTGACGGTCAATCGGAGCGAACTATCCAGACATTAGAGGACATGCTGAGGTCATGTGTGTTAGATTTCAAGGGCAATTGGGACCAGAAGCTGCCTTTGATCGAATTCTCCTATAACAACAGCTATCATGCTTCAATCGGTATGGCTCCATTCGAAGCATTGTATGGAAGGAAATGTCGATCTCCTATCCATTGGCAGGAAGTTGGTCAGAAACAGCTGCAAACCACAGACTTCATCAAAAAGACCTCTGAGGATATCAAGAAGATCAGGCAAAGGCTTGACATAGCTTTTAGCAGACAGAAAAGCTATGCCGATAAGCGTAGGAGGCCTTTAGAATTTCAAGTTGGTGATGCTGTTTTCATCAAGATTGCTCCCATGAAAGGCGTAATGCGGTTTGGGAAGAAAGGGAAGCTTAGTCCAAGATATACGGGACCATTTGAAATCCTTGAAAGGATTGGAAAAGTAGCATATAAGCTTGCCCTACCGCCAGAATTAGCCTCCATGCACAATGTTTTCCACGTATCGATGCTAAAGAGGTATATATCGGACCCTTCCCATGTACTTAGTCAAGAACCAGTAGAGGTTCAGACGGATTTAACTTATGAGGAGAAGCCAGTTCGGATTCTGGATCGGGAAGAAAAGGTCCTACGGAATAAAACCATTCCCATGGTCAAAGTATTGTGGCGAAACCATAAGGTTGAGGAAGCAACCTGGGAATTGGAAGACGACATGAGAAAGAATTACCCCGGACTGTTATAATTTTCGAGGACGAAAATTTATAAGGGGGGTAGATTGTAAGATATAGAAAATTCAACGTTTTGAGTTCTCGTATAGAAATTTAATGTATATCATAATGGTATTTATGAAAAAGCCCGGCTAAGGGTTTTTATTAAATTTCATGAGTTCTTATGGCTTCGTAAGACTCAAATACGATCGCTTAGTCAAGTCTATGATCTTTTGTGTACAAAAGATAGAAAATTCTATGATTTTCTTGAAAGTCAACGTTTGACCAAAAAAGTCAAAGTTGACCATGAAGGTCAAAGTTGACCATGAAAGTCAAAGTTTGACTAAAGAGGTCAACTATGTGGCAAAACTTAAGTGTGTTAAACAGTATAGGTTCTATACTGAGAAAAACCATTTTTTTTCGGATAAAATAGTTAGAATTAAATCTAAAACCGCCATAGAAAAATTCAAGCACATAAATAGATGATTAAAGGCCAAAGGACTTGAAGCGGAAAGAAAAGTTTTTCGTATCGTCCATTTTATGACAGATAAATTTTGGAAGGAAATTTAAATTATGAAACTGTGTATTAAGTAACACAGTATTAACGATGTCAGATTGGCTTTAAATGGAATGCTTATAAAGATTTAAGCCAAACAAGCCTTAATGACATCATCTTATCCATGATTAATGACATAATATGGAATTAAGTTTAATTAGGAAAGTATTAGGTGCCAATCATGCATGAGCTGGCCGGCCACCTAACCCCCCCTTTTGTGTGAAATGCTGATTTTTGAGGGGTTATTTTGCAATTAAGCAAAGTTGTTAACCCTCTATAAATAGGTGATGGTTCCTATTCAGAAAATTCAAAATTTTCAGCCAAACTCTGCCCAAATTGCAGCTCCAAATCCGTCCCTTACAGCCAAGAGAAAACCAAGAACAAAAAAAAAAAATCCAAGGTTAGGAACCTTTGGGTGTAGTCGGTTTTCAGCTAGGAGGAAGAAAATATAGTGCTGGAAATTTTTGGAGCTTGGTTGGCATGTTGGCCGGCTGTTTGTGGGCTGGAAAAGGGTGAGAAAAAGTTGAAGGAAGCTGGGGGGGAGTGCCGGATTTAGTGGCTGATCTTGGTGGGCAGCAGCAGCCCAAGGCAGAAAATTTTCTGGGCAGCTTCTAGGGGTGGCCGGTTGTGTGGAAGCAAGGGAGGAACTGAAAAAAAATTGGAGTAAACCCTAACCAAACTTAGGGTTTATTAAGGTAAAATCTTGCCTAAGTTTTCAGCTTTCAATTTGGTTCAATTTGGAAGTTTAAGTTGTATTACAAGCTGATTATGTAAGAGCATAAGCTCGGTTTTATTTTCGGCCATTAGTTAGGTTATGTGCTTGATTTAAATTATTAGGGTGGTTGCTGATTTTTAATTATGGTATGACTTTATATATGCTTGATTAATTAGGTTGATTGTATGTTAGTTGTATGGTTAAGTTTATATGCTCCTAATAAGTTTAGGTATGGTTTAGTTATGAGCTTGAATGCATAATTAGGTAATGGACAGATTTGGTGCATGTTGTGCAAGCTGGAAAAAAAAATCTGCATATCCTAATTATTTGAGATAGGATAATGGCTTGCATGGCTAAGTTTTTATTTGTGTTTAAGGAAAAGTTAACGTTAGAAAGGCGCTGCTTGTTTGACTTAGGCTCCCGCTAGTTCGGTTGAGGTAGTGTGCACGGTTTTAGGGCGAGTACCGAATGAAGGATTTGAAACTGCCATTTCGGGTTCCAGTTACCCGGTTTTATGGAAAGCAAATTTTGAGGCCCTTAGAGGCAGATTTTCGAAAAATGTAAAACATGAAAGTTCTTTAGAACAGTTTTTCCTATAAGAAAGCGCAGACAGTTTTTAAAAATAAGGCTCCAACGGCCTTCGTTTTTATAGAAAACCGAGCTGACCGTGCCCAGACTTCATGCACGGCCAGGTGAACTTAAAAGGAGAAAACGAGTGGATTAAAGTCCGAAATGGATTTTGATCAAAACATGAAAGTTTTAGAACGTTTTGAGATTTAAAACTTTGCTGAAGGAAACTTTTTCAAATTCGAATTCAGTTTTTCAAATAAAAATGTATTTCAAAAACTGTGCAGTGATCGGAAGGTTACTGCTCAAGATTTCTAAAAACAGTGTTGGAATTGGGTTTTCCTACACGTACATTAGCAAATTTTTAGAAAGAAGCTGTTCCAAAGGCAGTATTGACTTTCAATAATTTTTATAAAGAACCCACTCATAGGAATTTTAAAGAAAACCTTAAGTTTTCAAAAGTGGATTTTTAAACCAAGTTTCGGTGAGCAATAACCCGGAAAAGACACCGAGTTATTGGTTTGGGCCCGAAGCCCAAGGGTTATCCAACGTAACCCAATAATGAACTAAGATTATGGAATAGGGCCCTTGTCTCGAGGGTTACCTACAGGGTTATTTTAGTAACCCGTTCCTAATGTATATAAGTTAGATTATGGGGGCATATAAACGCGGAATAAAATGAATGTTGGTTGGGATAACCAACAAATTTAAAAGTAGGATTTTCAGAAATCCTTACGCTATGTCCTTTGTAATAACAGGTGATAATCTGTTATTGCGACCTGTTCAGGAGCGGCATAGCATCGGACCTAGAGTTCAAGGTAAGTACAACTCCGCCTACAGTATAGGCTTTAGTTGAATACTTGCCTAAGTATGAATGATGAATATTATAGTATGTGTTATGATATGATTTATACTAGAATAGGTTATGAGATGTTATGTGAATATTTTATGATTATGCTATGATTGATGATAAGATGATGAGTTAAGAATTTATGACATGAAGTATGCTATGATTATGTTTTATGAGTACATGTGACATCACGAAGCATGTTCATTAATTCTAAACAAGAATGACTAAGAATTTACGGAGGATAAGTATGAAAGCAAGCAAGTTGCCTGTGTCGTACTGACCCGCTCGTAGGTCGGGTTGGACTATGGATTGAGTTGGAATTGGTCTGGCCGCCCCAACCACTCCATAGTTGCGCGCCCGGTACGTACACTTATGGGGCCCATAAGCAAGATAAGCAAGATAAGTAAAATAAGCAAGTACGATAAGTCAAGTTATGAATGAAAGAAGCAAGCATAATGAAGCATAATTGGCTCATGCATGATCTAGATAGATTCAGTTATACTATGATTGAATGTATTATGATTCAATAGAAAATGTTATGTCATGATTGAAAATGTTATATGGAATATGTTAGGTTGAATGAATGATGTTATGTTTGAATTAATTCTATTTTGTATCGTTAATGATTGCGGATAATTATGTTGTACTTGCTGAGCAAAAGCTCACGTGTCTTACGTCTATGCTATAGGTAAGCAACCTGTCAGCAATTTTTGATACAAGATGGCGAGCGGGGCAGGGTGAACTGTGAAGTGAGTGGGATAATCTACCGCCACGCGTTTTGTTTCATTTATGTATAGTATCTAATATTCGACTGCGAACATCGTCTTATATATTAGTTTCCAATCGTATAGCGCTTTTTCTTTCGTACGCACTATATATATATAAAAAAAAAAAAATTTTCCGCTGATTACGCTAAGTAAGTAAGTAAGTATGAATGCTATGTATGTATGTATGTACGGTAACGGCCTGTGCTAGGCGGGTCGTTACATGCCGGTCCTGAATTTAGTTCAACTGACCGTTGTGATATTTTTTGTTTTGAGATCAGCACATCAGAGTAGAATTTATTGGTTTTCCTGACCGGCCTGACTATGACTAGCCTGACCGTACTTGCCGGTCCGGAATTTTGTTCAACTGACCGGTGTGATCTTCTTTGTTTTTTTGGATCACCACATAAAGTAAAATTTTTTGGGTTTTCCAGACCAGAATGACCGGCCTGAACGGTCCGGTCGGTCCGGAATTTTTTTCACCGGACCGCTTTGGGCTTCTTTGTTTTTTTGATCACCACAACAAATTAGAAATTTTTCAGTTTTCCTAACCGGCATAACAGGCCTGATCGGTCGTGCCAGTCCAGAATTTTATTCGCCTGACCGATGTGTTCTTCAATGTTTTTTGGATTACCACACAAAATTAGGTTTTTTTAGGTTTTACTGACCGACATGACCAGCCTGACAGGCCTTGCCGGTCCTGAATTTAGTTCAACTGACCGGTGTGATCTTTTTTGTTTTGGGATCAGCACATCAGAGCAGAATTTTTTGAGTTTTCCTGACCGGCCTGACTATGACTAGCCTGACCGTACTTGCCGGTCCGGAATTTTGTTCAACTGACCGGTGTGATCTTCTTTGTTTTTTTGGATCACCACATAAAGTAAAATTTTTTGGGTTTTCCAGACCAGAATGACCGGCCTGAACGGTCCGGTCGGTCCGGAATTTTTTTCACCGGACCGCTTTGGGCTTCTTTGTTTTTTTGATCACCACAACAAATCAGAAATTTTTCGGTTTTCCTGACCGGCATAACAGGCCTGATCGGTCGTGCCAGTTCAGAATTTTATTCTCCTGACCGATGTGTTCTTTTTTGTTTTTTGGATTACCACACAAAATTAGGTTTTTTTAGGTTTTCTTGACCGGCATGACTAGCCGGACTGGCCTTGCCAATCCTGAATTTTATTCAACTGACTGGTGTGATCTTCTTTGTTTTTTGGATCACCACGTCAAAGTAGAATTTTTTGGGTTTTCCAGACCAGAATGACCGGCCTGAACGGTCCGGTCGGTCCGGAATTTTTTTCACCGGACCGCTTTGGGTTTCTTTGTTTTTTTGATCGCCACAACAAATTAGCAATTTTTCGGTTTTCCTGACCGGCAAACAGGCCTGATTGGTCGTGTCAGTTCAGAATTTTATTCGCCTGACCGATGTGTTCTTCTATGTTTTTTGGATTACCACACAAAATTAGGTTTTTTTAGGTTTTCCTGACCGGCATGACTAGCCAGACTGGCCTTGCCGATCCTGAATTTTATTCAATTGACTGGTGTGATATTCTTTGTTTTTTGGATCACCACGTCAAAGTAGAATTTTTTGAGTTTTCCTGATCGGCATGACTGGCCTGAACGGTCCGTTCTGTCCGGAATATTTTTCACCGGACCGCTTTGGGCTTCTTTATTTTTTTAATCAGCACAACAAATTATAATTTTTTCGGTTTTCCTGACCGGCATAACAGGCCTGATCGGTCGTGCCAGTGCAGAATTTTATTCGCCTGACCGATATGTTCTTTTAAGTTTTTTTTAATTACCACACAAAATTAGGATTTTTTAGGTTTTCCTGACGGGCATGACTAGACTGACCGGCCTTGCCGGTCCTGAATTTTGTTCAACTGACTGGTGTGATCTTCTTTGTTTTTTGGATCATCACATCAAAATAGAATTTTTTGGGTTTTCCTGACCGGCCTTACTATGACTAGCCTAACCGGCCTTGCCGGTCCGGAATTTTGTCCAACTGACCGGTGTGATCTTGTTTGTTTTTTGGATCACCACATAAAGCAGAATTTTTTCGGTTTTCCTGACCGGCATGACTGGCCTGAATGGTCCGGAATTTTTTTCCCCAGACCGCATTGGGCTTATTTATTTTTTTTATCACCATAACAAATTAGAAAATTTTCGGTTTTCCTGACCGGCATAACTGGCCTGATCGGCCGTGCCGGTCTAGAATTTTATTCGCCTGACCGATGTGTTATTCTATGTTTTTTGGATTACCACACAAAATTAGGTTTTTTTACGTTTTACTGACCGACATGACCAGCCTGACAGGCCTTGCCGGTCCTGAATTTAGTTCAACTGACCGGTGTGATCTTTTTTGTTTTGAGATCAGCACATCAGAGTAGAATTTATTGGTTTTCATGACCGGCCTGACTATGACTAGCCTGACCGTACTTGCCGGTCCGGAATTTTGTTCAACTGACCGGTGTGATCTTCTTTGTTTTTTTGGATCACCACATAAAGTAAAATTTTTTGGGTTTTCCAGACCAGAATGACCGGCCTGAACGGTCCGGTCGGTCCGGAATTTTTTTCACCGGACCGCTTTGGGCTTCTTTGTTTTTTTGATCACCACAACAAATTATAATTTTTTCGGTTTTCCTGACCGGCATAACAGGCCTGATCGGTCGTGCCAGTGCAGAATTTTATTCGCCTGACCGATGTGTTCTTTTATGTTTTTTTTTTAATTACCACACAAAATTAGGATTTTTTAGGTTTTCCTGACGGGCATGACTAGCCTGACCGGCCTTGCCGGTCCTGAATTTTGTTCAACTGACTGGTGTGATCTTCTTTGTTTTTTGGATCATTGTTCGTCAAAAATATGTATGCGAAAATACTACGCAAGTGCACGTAATCGAACAAGTAATATAGTAGTAAGTAGAGTATCGTATCCACAGGGATTGAATTATCAGAAATGAATTACAGAAAACAATTGGTTTGTAACGAAATAAGAGTTGATTTGTATACTAAAATTATAAAAATTAAATATAAATAAAAAAATGCAATTAAAAATAATGAAACAAAGGAATTAAACGAAACAAGAATTCAAAGGCTTAGAGAGTGAATTAACAAGAATGATAGCCAGGATTATAGATTTCCCCTTAGTTGCAAATCTGTCTACAAATGCTATAGAAAATGCTGCAGCAAAGTTATCCAGTCAACTAAAATTCTGCACTATCCTCTTCCGAAAGATGTTGTGCTTCTAATTTTTCAAACCAAAATTAACATATCCCTATGCATCTCAGTTTTCCAAACATAACATTAAGCATCAATTTTAATATGTTGTACGAGTAAACAATATATTCCTATATCATTTGTTCATATTATTCAAGTTTAATCTTGTAACGACCCGCCTATCACAGGCCGTTACCATACATACATACACGCATACTTAATTAATAGGCGTAACGTAAGCAGCGGAAATTTTTTTTTTTTTTTTTTATAATGCGGATACGTGAAATGTATAACATATGTAAGTATGTTTGCATACGATTTAATTTACATAATAAAAATCAAAACGCGAAGCGGTTATCATCCCCACATTCCACAGCTCGCCCTGCCTCGCTCGCCACCTTGCACCATCAGTTGCCAGTAGGTTGCTTACCTACAGCATAGACGTAAGTCACGTGAGCTTTCGCTCAGCAAGTACAACATACATATCCGCGACCATTAAACATAAACATAACTCATCATACATAACTTTTCATAGCATACACATCATACTTAACTCATACATATCATGTCACATCATCGCATAATATATGCATGAACCAATTATGCTCTTATTATGCCATCGTATTCATTCTTAACTTATCTTACTTATGGGCCCCTTATTATGAGTGTACGTACCGGGCGCGCTCTATGGACTTACTCTTGCCATAGCTCAACCCGACCTGACGCGGGTCGGTACGACACAGGCAAGCTTGCTTGCCATCATACTTACTTTTTATGAACTCATACTTGTTCTTATTAGTGAACATGCTTCGTGATGTCACTATTCATAATTATGCTCATATCTTAATATCATGCCATAATCTCATGCTCATAATCATATTGTAAACATAACATCATTTCATCATAAACATCAAACATACTTGGCAAGTATACAACAAAAGCCTATGCTGTAGGCGGAGTTGTACTTACCTTTAGTACTATGTCCCGAGGTATGTTGATCCAATTCAGGATGCCTCAGCAGGCTATCTCCTGCTACATCAGAGGACACAGGGTAAGAATTTAGTTCTTACGGAATGTTGGTAATCAAACCAACATTCCTGCCTAGTCATAGTTATATGTTTCCCCCTTTTCTTAAACAAACCCGGATACTTCCTCTGTATCGCGGATACCCCTAAGGTTTAGGGTTTACTACACTTAACGTGTACTTTGATTGGTTACACCAAGTAACCTTGGCTAAACAGCCATCTTTAGTAGTGTTGGACTACTGTTTTTAAATCTTGGGCCTATGCCTTCCAATACACAACTCAAAGGGTTATTTCCGATAACCTGAGTTTTTAGGGGCGACTAGTCCTTTTTTACTATTATATTGGGTTACGTTGGATAACCCTTGGGCTTAGGGCCCAAACCAATAACGCGGAACCTTTTCCGATTATGGTTCATTTAAACGTGCTTAAAAAAAAACTCTTCCTTTTCTTTGGAAAAAACTTAGGGTTTTAAGAGCATTTGTTACAAAACGTAGAACGGGTCTTTGTAAAAATTATTAAAAGCAGAAACTGCCTTTAGAACAGTTTTTCACTGAGAATTTGTCAGTGGATATGCAGAAACTTCCTTTTCCTGCACTGTTTTAAACATTCCTGTGCAGGAATTTCTTGTTCACTGCACAGTTTTGAAATCCAATTTTCTATTTAAAAATCAAAGCCGAATTTGAAAAAGTTTTCTTCATGAAAGTTTTAAAGAATTAAAAATCCTAAAACTTTCGTTTTGAACTCGAGACCCAAATCGGTCTCTAACCCGTTCGTTTGCCCTGTTAAACTCACCTGGCCGTGCTTAGGGTCTGGGCATGGTCAGGCTCGGTTTTTCTTAAAAACAAAGGCCATTGGAGCCTTATTTTTAAAAACTGTCCGCGTAGTCCCACATTAAAAACCCTACTCTACAACTTTTGTGTTTTACGTTTTTCCAAAATCAGCTTCTAAGGGCCTCAAATTTCGGTTTCCAGAAAACTGGGCAGATCTAACCCGAATTGGCAGTTTTCGGTATTTTCTTGGTTTCTCGTCCTAATTCGTGCACACTACCTCAACCAAACTCAGCGGGAGCCTAGAATCAACATTCAGCGTTTTTCTAACGTCCCAATTTAACTTGCATGCAATTTAAACCCGTCCATGCAAGTCAATCACAAAATGGCAGCTTATAGGTTTTAGGGTTTGCATGGTTTTGGCTAATCATCAAACCATTTGTATGCATGTTCATTCTAGCATCCTAACTAAATTTTTACAGCAAGCATAATCAGATTTTGGGGAACATATAACTTACTAAACTTTCTATCATGCAACCCTAATCATTAACAATCATAAACATAATCAAAACATTGTCTAAACTACTAAATCAACCACCCTTAATACCTAATCAAGCACACTTAAAAATCTGACCTAAATCAGAAAATTAAATTGAGCTTATGCTCATTACAAAATAGCTTGTAATACATTTAAATCTCCAATTTAGAACTTGAATTGAGAGATTTAAGTGCCAAACGAATTTTACCTTAATCCGAGTGGAAATGGGTTTGGTTGGCTCGATCTTTCTCCCTTCCTTTCTCCTTGGTGCAGCCGGCCCTAGCTCCACCTAATGAGCTTGAAATTTTCCAGTCTCCTAGTGCATGCACCAACCAAGTTTCCAGCCAAGTTTCACAGCAATCACCCACTTCCTCACTAGTTTTCCACCTCAAAATTTCGCCCCCCTTGCAGCAGCCACACAACCGGCCACTATGGCTAGTTTGGCTCCCAAAATTTTTTCAGCTTTCTAGCTTGATTCCTAGTGCAAACCGAACCCTCCTAGGACTAAATTCTTGGTTCCCCAAACTTTTTCTTTCTCTTTGGCAGCTCCTAATATGGTCGGATTTTGTGCTGAAATTTGGCCAAAGTTTGCCTAAATTTTCACATTTTTGTGAATAGAATGCACTCCTATTTATAGGCAAATTTGAACTTTTTAAAATTGCAAAATAGTCCTTCAAAGTTAGCCAATTTGCACAAAAAGGGGGTGAGGTGGCCGGCCATTCCAAGTCTAGAACCAACTAATTCTTTCCAAAATTTTCATTAAATCAAATTAATGATGTCATAATTAAAAAGCTATGTGACATCATTAAACCCTTGTTTGGCCTCATTCTTGATTAAACAGTATACTTTAATACCAAACAGATATGGTTGGTACTGTGGTCTTTGATTCACAGTACCAATTAATAAAATACAGTCCAAAATTTATCTGTCTAATAATAGGCCATACGAAGAATTGTCTTTTCGTTTCTAGCCTTTTGGCTTTTAATTTCCTATTTAGTGTGCTTGATTTTTCTATGGTGGTTTTGAATCTAACAAACCATTTTATCTGAAAAATGGGTTTTCCGCAGTATACTTCCTATACTGCTTACCATTCTTTGATATCGTCAAAGAATTGATCTTTCTGGCAAATTTTTGGCTTTCTTAGGTCAAATGTTGCTTATCCTGGCAACATGAACTTATTTGGTCAACTTGACGATTTTCGGTCAAACGTTGACTTTCGGGTCAACTTTGACTTTCGGGTCAAACTTTGACTTTTGGGTCAAACTTTGACTTTCGTAAAAATCATGGCGTTTTCATACCTTTTTCCTCAAAAGGTCGTATGCTTAACTAAGCAATCATTTTTGAGTCTTTTACAAACATAAAAACTCATAATTCTGAATAAAAACCCTAAACCGGGCTTTTCATAATACCTTCATGGTACAGTTTAAATTTCTATACAAGAAATTGTGACGTTGTAAAATTCTAGTTCTTACAATCTACCCCCCTTAAAAATTTTCGTCCTCGAAAATTAGAACAAATTAGGGTAGTTCTTTCTCATCTCATCTTCCAACTCCCAGGTTGCTTCTTCAACCATGTGGTTCCGCCACAATATTTTAACCATGGGAATGGTTTTGTTCCTTAAGACCTTCTCTTCCCGATCCAGAACTCGAACTGGCTTTTCTTCATAGGTTAAGTCCGTATGAACCTCCACTGGTTCCTGACTAAGCACATGGGAAGGGTCTGACACATACTTCTTGAGCATCGACACATGGAAAACATTATGCATCGAAGCTAACTCAGGCGGTAGGGCAAGCTTATAGGCGACTTTTCCAATTCGTTCGAGAATCTCAAATGGTCCTGTATACCTCGGACTAAGCTTTCCCTTTTTACCAAATCGCATCACTCCTTTCATAGGAGTAATCTTGATGAACACCGCATCTCCCACTTGAAATTCCAAGGGCCTCCTACGTTTATCGGCATAACTTTTCTGTCTGCTAAAAGCTATGTCGAGCCTCTGCTTGATCATCTGAATATCCTCAGAGGTCTTCTTGATGAAGTCTGTGGTGTGCAGCTGCTTCTGCCCCACTTCCTGCCAGTGAATAGGCGATCGACATTTTCTTCCATACAATGCTTCAAATGGAGCCATACCAATCGAAGCATGATAACTGTTGTTGTAGGAGAATTCGATCAATGGCAGCTTCTGATCCCAGTTTCCTTTGAAATCCAGCACACATGATCTGAGCATATCTTCCAGTGTCTGGATGGTCCGTTCCGATTGACCGTCAGTTTGGGGGTGAAATGCCGTACTGAACTTCAATTTTGACCCCATAGCATTGTGAACACTGGTCCAAAATCGAGAAGTGAAGCGTCCATCACGGTCTGAGATGATCGATTTTGGTACTCCATGGAATCTGACTATCTGGGATACGTAAATCTCAGCCAATTTTTCCACTGAGAAGGTGACCTTAATCGCAATAAAGTGGGCTGATTTGGTTAATCTATCCACAATAACCCAAATCGAATCATTCCCACTTGAAGTTCTGGGTAGCCCTACTACGAAATCCATAGTAATTTGCTCCCATTTCCATTCAGGAAGCTCTATCTTCTGTAGCTCTCCACCTGGATGTCGATGTTCAGCCTTAACTTTCTGACAAGTTAGGCATTTCGATACATATTCTGCTACCTCATTCTTCATATTGGGCCACCAATAACTCAGTCGAAGGTCTTTATACATCTTGATACGATTTCTGTACATATAGGGTCAACATTTCGGATGGAAGTGTCTAACACTTTCCCATCATACATCAGTACAAGCCTATCATCCAAAATATAAGCTAGTACATATTCGTCAAAAAGTAAAAATATATACAGTGTTAGCCTACTCTATATCCTCGTCTGTAACTATCAAGGGCGCGTCGGAGTCTGCATCGTCATCTCCATCGTGCAATGGAAACTCCTCAGGGTCCTCATCAAAATCCTCCTCCTGCCAGTCCTCAGGCTCAAACTCTGGCCCGGGCTCCATATCCTCCTCCTCATCGTCCGCGAACCAGTCCTCCTGCTCTGGCTCCGGCTCCGGCTCCATATCCTCCTCATCGTCGCTAGGAATATCAATGATCGGAGGGTCTGCTGGCTGATCCTCTGGAGCAACAATAAAATCATCAGGGTCGAAATCGTCCCCTACCCCGTCAGCCTCGACGTCCTCGGGCGGCACTGCCTGTACTGGCTCAGCTGGAATCGGGTCCTCGGGAAAAACTGGACCAGGCCCTAAAAACGGCTCTCCCATCCCAGCGTCGTCGACCGGTGCCTGATGCTCCTCTGCGACCCCAGCGGCCTGCATAGCCTGTACTACAGCCTCGGCCGCCATAATATCCTCAATCATGTTCCCCACCGTCGTCTCAGGCAACGGCATGGGAACGTACTGGCGGATCTGCGGAGGCAAACCGTCTCGGAAAGTCTGTAGTGAAATCATCCCAGGGTTAGCCAAGTCCCGGGGGACGTAAGGCAACAGCTCCTCCTGAAACCGCCTGCAGTAATGGCTCATAGGCTCCTGTGGGTAGGCGTGCCATACTGCTGAAAAACTGAGGTATCGGGCATGATACATCTCCCGATACATCACCGGGTCACGAGGAGGTACACCCTCGTCTGGTAGCGGTCCGAAACGGGCGACTATCAACGCACGAAAATGTGCCCAAGTGCGACTCGGCATCGCTCTCTCACCTATCGTCATCCACCATAATCGAGCGTCTACAGAAAGACACCGACTGGCTAACGAAACCTGTAATCTCTCCTCTATATGACATAATCTGAATATCAACTCCATGTCATATAGCCAGGCAGCTAACGACACCGTACGTCTCGTCCCGTCAAAAATCATCGGGTGCGCCTCAAGAAAAGACGCAACAGCACGTCGATCCCCATCCGCTCCAGCGGGATCCATAATGTCGTATCTATCATAGCATAACCACGTAATAATTATTTACTCATAAAAATAAAATTACTTACAATGGTGGCGGCGACAGCAGGCATACTGTGAAATTGGGTAGCAGGGAACCGCTCTGATACCAACTCTGTAACGACCCGCCTATCACAGGCCGTTACCATACATACATACACGCATACTTAATTAATAGGCGTAACGTAAGCAGCGGAAATTTTTTTTTTTTTTTTTTTTATAATGCGGATACGTGAAATGTATAACATATGTAAGTATGTTTGCATACGATTTAATTTACATAATAAAAATCAAAACGCGAAGCGGTTATCATCCCCACATTCCACAGCTCGCCCTGCCTCGCTCGCCACCTTGCACCATCAGTTGCCAGTAGGTTGCTTACCTACAGCATAGACGTAAGTCACGTGAGCTTTCGCTCAGCAAGTACAACATACATATCCGCGACCATTAAACATAAACATAACTCATCATACATAACTTTTCATAGCATACACATCATACTTAACTCATACATATCATGTCACATCATCGCATAATATATGCATGAACCAATTATGCTCTTATTATGCCATCGTATTCATTCTTAACTTATCTTACTTATGGGCCCCTTATTATGAGTGTACGTACCGGGCGCGCTCTATGGACTTACTCTTGCCATAGCTCAACCCGACCTGACGCGGGTCGGTACGACACAGGCAAGCTTGCTTGCCATCATACTTACTTTTTATGAACTCATACTTGTTCTTATTAGTGAACATGCTTCGTGATGTCACTATTCATAATTATGCTCATATCTTAATATCATGCCATAATCTCATGCTCATAATCATATTGTAAACATAACATCATTTCATCATAAACATCAAACATACTTGGCAAGTATACAACAAAAGCCTATGCTGTAGGCGGAGTTGTACTTACCTTTAGTACTATGTCCCGAGGTATGTTGATCCAATTCAGGATGCCTCAGCAGGCTATCTCCTGCTACATCAGAGGACACAGGGTAAGAATTTAGTTCTTACGGAATGTTGGTAATCAAACCAACATTCCTGCCTAGTCATAGTTATATGTTTCCCCCTTTTCTTAAACAAACCCGGATACTTCCTCTGTATCGCGGATACCCCTAAGGTTTAGGGTTTACTACACTTAACGTGTACTTTGATTGGTTACACCAAGTAACCTTGGCTAAACAGCCATCTTTAGTAGTGTTGGACTACTGTTTTTAAATCTTGGGCCTATGCCTTCCAATACACAACTCAAAGGGTTATTTCCGATAACCTGAGTTTTTAGGGGCGACTAGTCCTTTTTTACTATTATATTGGGTTACGTTGGATAACCCTTGGGCTTAGGGCCCAAACCAATAACGCGGAACCTTTTCCGATTATGGTTCATTTAAACGTGCTTAAAAAAAAACTCTTCCTTTTCTTTGGAAAAAACTTAGGGTTTTAAGAGCATTTGTTACAAAACGTAGAACGGGTCTTTGTAAAAATTATTAAAAGCAGAAACTGCCTTTAGAACAGTTTTTCACTGAGAATTTGTCAGTGGATATGCAGAAACTTCCTTTTCCTGCACTGTTTTAAACATTCCTGTGCAGGAATTTCTTGTTCACTGCACAGTTTTGAAATCCAATTTTCTATTTAAAAATCAAAGCCGAATTTGAAAAAGTTTTCTTCATGAAAGTTTTAAAGAATTAAAAATCCTAAAACTTTCGTTTTGAACTCGAGACCCAAATCGGTCTCTAACCCGTTCGTTTGCCCTGTTAAACTCACCTGGCCGTGCTTAGGGTCTGGGCATGGTCAGGCTCGGTTTTTCTTAAAAACAAAGGCCATTGGAGCCTTATTTTTAAAAACTGTCCGCGTAGTCCCACATTAAAAACCCTACTCTACAACTTTTGTGTTTTACGTTTTTCCAAAATCAGCTTCTAAGGGCCTCAAATTTCGGTTTCCAGAAAACTGGGCAGATCTAACCCGAATTGGCAGTTTTCGGTATTTTCTTGGTTTCTCGTCCTAATTCGTGCACACTACCTCAACCAAACTCAGCGGGAGCCTAGAATCAACATTCAGCGTTTTTCTAACGTCCCAATTTAACTTGCATGCAATTTAAACCCGTCCATGCAAGTCAATCACAAAATGGCAGCTTATAGGTTTTAGGGTTTGCATGGTTTTGGCTAATCATCAAACCATTTGTATGCATGTTCATTCTAGCATCCTAACTAAATTTTTACAGCAAGCATAATCAGATTTTGGGGAACATATAACTTACTAAACTTTCTATCATGCAACCCTAATCATTAACAATCATAAACATAATCAAAACATTGTCTAAACTACTAAATCAACCACCCTTAATACCTAATCAAGCACACTTAAAAATCTGACCTAAATCAGAAAATTAAATTGAGCTTATGCTCATTACAAAATAGCTTGTAATACATTTAAATCTCCAATTTAGAACTTGAATTGAGAGATTTAAGTGCCAAACGAATTTTACCTTAATCCGAGTGGAAATGGGTTTGGTTGGCTCGATCTTTCTCCCTTCCTTTCTCCTTGGTGCAGCCGGCCCTAGCTCCACCTAATGAGCTTGAAATTTTCCAGTCTCCTAGTGCATGCACCAACCAAGTTTCCAGCCAAGTTTCACAGCAATCACCCACTTCCTCACTAGTTTTCCACCTCAAAATTTCGCCCCCCTTGCAGCAGCCACACAACCGGCCACTATGGCTAGTTTGGCTCCCAAAATTTTTTCAGCTTTCTAGCTTGATTCCTAGTGCAAACCGAACCCTCCTAGGACTAAATTCTTGGTTCCCCAAACTTTTTCTTTCTCTTTGGCAGCTCCTAATATGGTCGGATTTTGTGCTGAAATTTGGCCAAAGTTTGCCTAAATTTTCACATTTTTGTGAATAGAATGCACTCCTATTTATAGGCAAATTTGAACTTTTTAAAATTGCAAAATAGTCCTTCAAAGTTAGCCAATTTGCACAAAAAGGGGGTGAGGTGGCCGGCCATTCCAAGTCTAAAACCAACTAATTCTTTCCAAAATTTTCATTAAATCAAATTAATGATGTCATAATTAAAAAGCTATGTGACATCATTAAACCCTTGTTTGGCCTCATTCTTGATTAAACAGTATACTTTAATACCAAACAGATATGGTTGGTACTGTGGTCTTTGATTCACAGTACCAATTAATAAAATACAGTCCAAAATTTATCTGTCTAATAATAGGCCATACAAAGAATTGTCTTTTCGTTTCTAGCCTTTTGGCTTTTAATTTCCTATTTAGTGTGCTTGATTTTTCTATGGTGGTTTTGAATCTAACAAACCATTTTATCTGAAAAATGGGTTTTCCGCAGTATACTTCCTATACTGCTTACCATTCTTTGATATCGTCAAAGAATTGATCTTTCTGGCAAATTTTTGGCTTTCTTAGGTCAAATGTTGCTTATCCTGGCAACATGAACTTATTTGGTCAACTTGACGATTTTCGGTCAAACATTGACTTTCGGGTCAACTTTGACTTTCAGGTCAAACTTTGACTTTCATAAAAATCATGGCGTTTTCATACATTTTTCCTCAAAAGGTCGTATGCTTAACTAAGCAATCATTTTTGAGTCTTTTACAAACATAAAAACTCATAATTCTGAATAAAAACCCTAAACCGGGCTTTTCATAAATACATTCATGGTACAGTTTAAATTTCTATACAAGAAATTGTGACGTTGTAAAATTCTAGTTCTTACAAATCTAACCAAAATTAACCTTCCCAGAATTAATTTTCGTTTAAGTACTCTACCAATCGATGGCCAGTCAATCAATAAAAGTTAAACAATGAAACACACTTGAATAAACCGAATAAACATCACTGAACAATTAAATCAAAATTTATATTATCATTGCAACCTCGGATCCATCTATAATCTTAGCTAAAAAGTTTAGTTCATGTTCGAAATACAGAAAACACCCATATAGATTTCCATCCACATATTCAACATTCCAAAAACAAGAATGAAAGATTAAAAAGAATCAGAAAGACTAGAGGAAAAAATGGAAAGATCTTCGGCACAAATGAAATTCCTTTCTCTCGCCAAGAGTCCCCAGCCGTGCAAGCCGAATCTCCCTCCTGTCCCCTGAGTCTTCAATTCTCTCTCTTTCTTTTTTCTGCTGGTCTGTTTTTCGGTGTCTGTTTCACTCCCTGATCGGCTGCCTTCAGCTCCTCGTTCACTTTTCTTTTTATTGCAAAGACCCCCCACTTTACCCTAGCTCCACGTGCCTTTGGTTTCACTCAATTTGGTAACTTTTTCCCACAGCTGTCGTACACCATTAAATGAATAAATGAATCTTTGCCAGCTGTAAAGTCTGATTGGGTCCACATGCTTTATTCCAATTATGCATTAGATCACTTTGCTGCATCCATGCTGTAGCATTGCTTGCAGCAAAGTTACGATTTTCAGCTATAAACCATGATAAGCCTTCTAATCCACTGGGTCTTCCCTCCATTGACAGCGCCGGTCCACTGAAACAAAAACAAGAAATCAGAAATACGATAACTGTTCCAGAATAAACTAAAATTAACTAATTATTTTAACCTATTCTCCAACTAAAACAAACTAATTAATATTGTATAAAATACTAAAAATAAGGCATATTATCTTGAAATAACAATAATTAATAAGCTTAAAAACATGTTAAATAACTCTATTTCATAGAGTTATCACACCCCCAAACTTAAATCATTGCTCGTCCTCGAGTGATGCCAAAATAAACATAAAACACAACAAACAAAAAGAAAAACTCAAAACACAAAACAGATAGTTGCTCTAAATGCCAAACAAGTTGATTCTCCAATCTCAGAAGTGCTTCTTAATTTCCAGCTCATAGTCAAATTGGCATTCATTAAGTATCAGCATCCATTCCAACTGGATTCACTCCCAAATGAGACTCCTCTAAAGGTGTATGTGTGCGACTATAGTTAAGCATCCTTGAATCACTCAGGTCATTCAAACCAAGATCATTGAGCCTAGTTAATGATTCAATAGGCCGATTGCATAACTCCTTCTCCACTAATAGTAGGTTACCAATTACCTAAGCTTAAACTTGTTCCACTGATTTCTGCTTAAGGCTTGTGCAGGGTGTATGCTCTTTTTTTTTTTTTCTTTTTTTTTTCTTTTTTTTTTTTTATTTATTTTTAAAATCTTCATGTCACAGTTACCTTTTTACGCGAATGTCAACATTGGTGATGAAGACACCCGGTTACTTAGCAACGTCACTAATCAGATTTGCTAAAGCCTACTCATATTCAGAACCACTTTTTGACGCAAAAGTACACATGGGGCTCATGTTACTCCTGGTTACTAGGCAATTCCAAATAGCGGAGTAGTAGGTTTTTTTTTTTTTTTTTTTTTTTTTTTTTTTTTTTTTTTTTTTTTTTACCCTCAAATAACAGCCCTTCTTGAAATTTCCATACTCCAAACATATATCAATTCATCCCAGGATACTTGGCTTCTTACCGTTTCGCCTCGAAGGTTTCATACAATCAGTTCTTAAATCCTAAACTCTCACTATGATTTAAAATTTCCTAAGTTTTTCAAACGAAATACAAGACTATAGTATAATGTGCATCATTTAAGCAATCTCATTTAAGAAGCAAACCAATAATAAACATCAACCACACTCAACTCATGCCAATTCATTCCATATTCTGAAAATTTCAAAACACTATTACTCTTCATAGAATTTCCTCAAACCAACCTTGCTATAGCAAAACCAAAGAAAACAAAACATTCTACTTTTATATATTTTTTTTATTTTATTTTTTACAAAAACAAAACAAACTTCCTACCCCCAAACTTAAAATCAGCAGTGTCCTCACTGCTGGACAAAACAAATCAAACAAAACAGCACATTCCAAAACAAAACAAAACAAAAGAAGATAATAAAAAGAGTAGGGAAAAAGGACACTCCCTGAAGGGATGGAACATTGATGCTTCGTCTCAGTCGTCGTCACTGTCACGGTCAACATCATCGGCAATGTCATCGTCAGCATGCCGGGCGAGCACATCGTCGGGAAATTCTGGGAATGGAAAAATGGGCTTGGTGAAGTTCTTCTGTAAGGACTTCTTCAAGGCCACATCACGTTGCTTCGTATATGCCCAAAATGCCTGCTGTTGAGAGTGCATCTGTTGCATCATTTCCATCATTTGAAATTGTTGAACTTCGGTTTGGCTCATCCGTTGTTCAAGCATTGAAAGAGAGTGAGCCAGATTTTCTGGTACGGATCCCTGGCTGGTAGATGCAGCTGCATAATGCTTTGTTGGCTCCGGCGGAACTTGACCCGCTTCTTCGTCCTCATTGGGGACTGGGTTGGACGAACTGCCTGCAAGTTTAGTATGGAGCAATCGTGCGATCGAAACCTTGGTAATAGCCCCCTTGGCTGATAAAAGCCGCTCCTCGTGGGCAAAGATTGGAACACCATTGTTGACACAAAGGCTCGTGATCAGGGACGGGAACCAAAGACTGCCACATTTCTTGGCAGCACACGAGCCTAGCTCTTGGAAAATGATAGCACCCACGTCAATGGAGCGACCGGAGATTATGGAGTCAAGCAAGAGAACCCGACCCTGGGAAACAGTCTGGATGTGGGTCGACGGCATCAATCTAGTCTTCAGAAAATGGTACCACACCTTACATTGAGGTGTAAGGTTGGCTCTCGGCACCGTCAATTTCCCTTGAGTCGAAACTGTCCATTCAGTATCAGCTACACACACATTTGTCAAAGCAGACTGCAATTTCTCAGCCGAGATATTCGCAACATATTCAGCGTGAGCCGCTTCACCACCCGCAAGGCCATAAAATTGATTAATCGCATCGTCATCAATAGGCACCTGTATTCCACGAACATACACCGTTTTCTGTCCTTCTTGCCCAAGATGAGCATAGAATTCCCGAACAATGGGCACTACCGCGTCGGGTGGGCGAGAGCAAAAGTTCTGCCACTTGTGCTTGGCAATGACCGAGTATACAAAATCCTCATACCCCATCGTTGGGGTATTCTGCAACAGAAATCCTTTTTCCCTACAAAAAGTTCGATCGGAAGTGTATTTGTCATACCTGTCATTGGCGGACTCAGTTTGAAATGTCCGGTAGCTGGTGGTAGAGTTCGCGGTTTTGCGACCCGTTCGCTTGTGGGCGACTTTCTTAGTGCGCGGCATCTCGGGTTGAGTTGGTCAGAAGCGAGGAATAGATAGAGCAGATATATTTTGGGCCAAATGGTGGCTGGCGCAGACGAGCTTGGTGTTGCGGCTGTGGGGGCGCTGAACGGCTGATTGGCAGCAAACGGAAATAAGGCGGTGCTCACGGCTTGCCTGACGGGGTATCGTGTCAATGCTGGCTGGTCGGCGATGGGAGAAGACGGTTGGACAGCAATGGAGGAATTTAAGCTGGGCGGCAATGGAGGAAGAAAGCTGGACGGCAATGGAGGAATTTGTGATTTGAAGATGGGTTGCTGCTTGTCGGCGCTGAAGAAGGAAACAAAGGGGTTAAGATCTGTAGGGTTGTGGAGACAAATATATATATATATGTATATATATTAAATTTATTATTATCTTTTTTTTTTTTTTTGTATATATATATATATATATATAATGCTATCTACCCCTTTAATTAGAATTATTTTCATCCCGAATTTTAAGCATGCCCGAATTATATATATATATATATATATATATTTTTTTTTTTTTTTTTACAACTTTGCTATAGCATTTCCCATAGCATTTCAGCACAGATTGCTCCTCAATTCTGCCCAACTTTGCTGCGGCTTTGCTGTAGCATTTCCTGCAGCATTTCAGCACAGATTGCTCCTCAATTCTGCCCAACTTTGCTGCGGCTTTGCTGTAGCATTTCCTGCAGCATTTCAGCACAGATTGCTCCTCAATTCTGCCCAACTTTGCTGCAGCTTTGCTGTAGCATTTCCTGCAGCATTTCAACACAGATTGCTCCTCACTTCTGCCCGACTTTGCTGCAGCTTTGCTATAGCATTTCCTGCAGCATTTTAACACAGATTGTGTAGAAAAATCACCAGAATCCGTTGCAACCTTGCACCAAAGAATGAAAAAAAAAATAAATAAATAAATAAATAAATAAACATAAAAACTTAAGAACAGAAAGGAACAAACAAAAATTGAACAAAAATCAATACAAATAGTAAATCAAAAGTGGTTTAAGAAATTGAAAATGTAGGGTTGCCTCCCTCGAGCGCTTGTTTTATAGTCATCAGCCTGACTGTGCAGTAACTCAGGCATCTTGTAGCGAGATGGAGATTTTCTGACGGCTGAAACCATCACCCCAATAATGCTTAAGTCTTTGTCCGTTAACTTTGAACGTTCTTGCTGAATCTTCTGCCGCAATCTCCACTGCTCCATGTGGGAAAACCTGAACTACCCGAAAAGGGCCTGACCATCTCGATTTTAATTTTCCTGGAAATAGCTTCAATCTTGAGTTGAAAAGGAGAACTTGTTGACCTGCTTCAAATGGTCTCAAAAGGATCCTACTGTCATGCCATTTTTTTGTTTTCTCTTTATAAATCCTAGCACTTTCGTACGCTTGCAGACGAAATTCATCCATCTCATTCAATTGCAACAACCGCTTTTCACCTGCTAGCTGGAGGTCCATGTTCAGCTGCTTGCTCGCCCAATACGCCTTGTGCTCTAGTTCCACCGGTAAATGACAGGCCTTTCCGAAAACCAACCGGAAAGGTGACATTCCAATGGTGTCTTGAACGCTGTTCGATACGCCCAGAGTGCGTCATCAAGCCTCATCGACCAATCCTTGCGATTTGGGTTGACCACTTTTTCTAAAATTCTCTTTATCTCCCGGTTTGAAACTTCCGCTTGTCCACTGGTTTGAGGGTGATAAGCTGTAGCAATCTTATGCCGCACTCCATACTTGCTCAAGAGATTCTCGAACTGCCTGCTGCAAAAGTGAGTTCCTTCATCACTAATAATTGCCCTTGGTGTTCCGAAACGGGTGAAAATATGTTTGTGGAGGAATCTAACGACTACTTTGGAATCGTTTGTCTGTAATGCCACAGCCTCAACCCATTTAGATACATAGTCCACAGCAACTAAAATGTACTGGTTTCCGTGGGAAGGTGGAAATGGCCCCATGAAATCAATTCCCCACACATCAAACACTTCCACTTCCAGAATATTGTTCAGAGGCATTTCATGTCGATTGGAGATGTTACCGACCCGTTGGCATCTATCACATGTCTTTGTGAACTCATGAGCATCCTTGAATAATGAAGGCCAGTAAAAACCCGATTGAAGGACCTTAGCTGCTGTTCTCGTTCCTCCGAAATGTCCTCCATAAGGTGAAGAATGACAATGCTGCAAAATGCTTTGGGATTCCTCCTCCGGAATGCATCTCCTGATAATCTGATCAGCACATTGCTTGTACAGAAAAGGCTCATCCCAAAGATAAAATTTCACCTCATGCATAAATTTCTTTCTTCGTTGGCTAGTCATCTCCGGTGGAGTCAGTCCACTGACTATGTAGTTAACAAAATCTGCATACCATGGGACAACAGCTTGCTGCACAACTAAAAGTTGTTCATCAGGGAAAGTCTCACGAATGGCTTCCGTCTTCTTTTCTTCGATCCCGATTTCCAATCGCGAAAGATGATCAGCAACTTGATTTTCTGACCCCTTACGATCTCTAATCTCCAAATCAAACTCCTGCAGAAGTAGTATCCACCTTATCAACCGCGGTTTAGCATCCTTCTTAGCAATTAGGTACTTAATCGCCGAATGGTCTGTATACACAATCACCTTAGTGCCCACTAAATAAGCCCGAAATTTGTCGAATGCGAATACCACAGCCAAAAGTTCCTTCTCAGTCGTGGTATAATTCAATTGAGCCTCCGTGAGTGTCTTGCTTGCATAATAGATCGAATGGAACACCTTGTCGTGACGTTGACCCAACACTGCTCCCACTGCATAATCGCTAGCATCGCACATCAACTCAAAAGACAATGACCAATCAGGTGACTTGATTATAGGTGCAGACACTAACCGTTTCTTCAACTCCACAAATGCTTGCTGACAATCCTCATCAAAATTGAACTGTTGATTTTTCTCCAGCAAATTACACAAAGGCTTAGAAACTTTAGAGAAATCTCTAATGAATCGTCTATAAAAACCCGCATGGCCCAAAAAGTTTCGAATCCCTTTAACTGTTGTTGGTGGTGGCAGTTTGTCAATCACTTCAATCTTGGCTCTGTCTACCTCGATCCCTTCGTTAGAAATTCTGTGGCCCAATACAATACCCTCTTGTACCATGAAGTGACATTTTTCCCAATTCAGCACCAAGTTGGTCTCCTCGCATCGCATCAATACCTGCTCCAAATTTGCCAGACAATCCCAAATGAATTCCCGAACACCGAAAAATCATCCATAAATACCTCTAACGATCTCTCCACCATATCAGTAAAAATAGACATCATACATCGCTGAAAGGTAGCCGGAGCATTGCAGAGTCCAAATGGCATACGTCTGAAAGCAAATGTTCCATAAGGACATGTGAAAGTTGTCTTTTCTTGATCTTCCGGTGCTATAGCAATCTGATTGTAACCTGAATAACCATCCAGAAAACAATAATATTCTCTTCCCGCCAATCTATCAAGCATCTGATCAATGAAAGGCAGTGGGAAGTGGTCTTTTCTTGTCGCTCTATTCAGCTTCCTGTAATCCATGCACACTCTCCACCCAGTTACTGTTCGAGTCGGGATTAGTTCATTGTTGTCATTTGCTACTACGGTGACTCCTCCCTTCTTTGGTACACATTGGACGGGACTGACCCACGAGCTGTCTGAAATGGGGTAGATAATCCCTGCATCTAACCACTTGATTACCTCCTTCTTCACGACTTCTTTCATAATTGGATTAAGCCTCCGCTGCTGTTCAACTGAATTGCTGTAGCATTCTTCTAGCAAAATTTTATGCATGCAGATTGATGGGCTGATTCCTTTAATATCTGAAATGGTCCATCCAATTGCTCTTTTGAACTTTTTTAACACCTCAAGAAGCTGTATCTCCTGTACCTCGGATAAACCAGATGAAATAATCACAGGTAGAGTGTCCGACTCACCCAAATAAGCATACCTCAAGTGTGAAGGCAATGGTTTTAACTCCAACACAGGTGGTTCTTCAATGGATGGTTTGTGGGATTTAATTGCTCGGTCTGACAATTCCAATGATTCAAAGTGCTTTCCAGCTCTGACTGCCATATGTCTGCTCTCCATCCATGAAACTTGTTTATCTATAGCTTCCTCATCTTCATCTGACTCAGCCAACTTATCTTCGTTCATCTTCTTAAGAGAGCATCTCTTCTCAAATTCGGTTGCCACTAATGAATCAAGAACATTGATGGCTGAACATTCCTCAACATCATCCGCGAAACGCATAGCCTTGAAAACGTTGAAGGTGACTTGCTGATCGTGAACTCTCATTGTCAATTCACCCTTCTGCACATCGATCAAGGTTCTGCCGGTAGCCAAGAATGGTCTTCCCAAAATAATCGGTACATCTTTATCTGCCTCATAATCAAGCACAATGAAATCTGCTGGAAAAATGAATTTATCTACTTGCACAAGCACATCTTCAATTTTTCCTTCTGGATGAGCCAAAGATCTATCTGCCAGTTGCAAAGTAACCGTCGTGGGTCTTGCTTCCCCAATTCCCAGCTTCTTGAATATAGACATAGGCATCAAGTTTATGCTTGCCCCCAAATCACAAAGTGCCTTACCGAAGTACTGATTCCCGATGGAGCATGGAATTGTAAAGCTCCCAGGATCTTTCAACTTAGGTGGTAATTTGTTCTTTAGAATTGCACTGCACTCTTCGGTCAATGCTACTGTTTCAAACTCTCCTAATCTCCGCTTCCTTGAAAGAATGTCTTTCATGAATTTGACATAACTCGGCATCTGCTCCAAGGCTTCTACAAGTGGAATGTTGATATGCAGTTGCTTCAACATGTCTAAAAACCTTCTGAACTGCTTGTCCTGCTTTTGATTTTGAAATCGTTGCGGAAATGGTGGTGGAGGTCTCTCTGATCTGCTTTGCTGTAGCTTTGCTGCAGCATTCTGCTCTTCTGCATCCCTCTGATCTGTTTTGCTGCTGCTTTGCTGTAGCTCTGCTGTAGCATTCTGATCTGTTTCGGTTTCTAATTGTGGCTGTGGCAAACTTTGGATTGAAGAGGGTTCTGCTTCCTCAGCAAACTTTCGAACTGGTTGTTCAATATGTCTGCCATTACGAAGTGTGATAGCCTTACAATGCTCCTTACCATCTCTTCTCGGATTTTCTGTATCACTAGGGAGTGATCCTTGAGGTCGATTGCTCAAAACATTTGCTAACTGCCCAACTTGATTCTCCAATGTTCTCAATGATGCGGCTTGACTCTGAATGAGAGCTTACTGATTTTGAATAATCGCATCATTCTTTGCCATGTATTCCTTTAGCAAAGCCTCAATCGAATTTGGTTGCTCTTGAGGTTGATGCCTTTGTTGCTGTGGTTGAAAACCCGGAGGATGTGCAGGTTTGCTAGGCCCGGCTGTAGAATTACCTCCCTGATTAGTCCAAGAAAATTCGGATGCTGCCTCCACCCTGGGTTGTAAGTGTTGGAATATGGATTGTTATTCCTGTTGTAATTGTTTACATAACAAACCGAGGCTGGGTTGGCTGGACAACTATCAAATGAATGACCCTCACTGCAATAAACACACACCGCTTCGACTGCTTGCACCGAACTTGCCCCTGTTGCCATATTCATAGACTTCAAGATGTTGGACAATGACGATACTTGAGCTGTCAAAGCTGTGACTGCATCTACCTCATGAACTCCCGCGACACGCCTTCCCGTAGAAACTCTCTCTGTCGGCCACTGGTAATTGTTGTTTGACATCCTCTCCAAAATCTCGTAGGCTTCATTGTAGGACTTCATCAAAAGGGCTCCATTGGCAGATGCATCTACCATACTCCGAGTTTGTGCATTAGGTCCATTATAAAAAGTCTCCATTTGAATCCAATGGGGAAGTCCATGGTACGGGCATTTTCTGAGCAATTCTTTAAAGCGCTCCCATGCTTCATAAAGAGCCTCTCCATCGACTTGCTGAAACGATGTGATGTCATTCCGTAATTTGGCATTTTTGTTCGGAGGGAAATACTTCACCAAAAATCTCTCAGCCAAATCATTCCACGTTGTTACAGAATCCGGTGGTAAAGAGTTCAACTAAGCTCTAGCTCTGTCTCGTAGAGAATAAGGAAATAACTTGAGTCGAAGCGCTTCTTCAGTTACACCATGAAGCTTGAAAGAATCACTCACTTCCATAAACAATCTCAAGTGCAAATGAGGATCTTCAGTAGGCATCCCGCTGAATTGACCCACTGTTTGGAGCATTTGAAACATCACCGGCTTCAACTCAAAGTGTTGGGCTTGAATTTCTGGTCGAACAATGCTAGGATGCAGCCCGTGCAACATAGGGACAGCATAATCCCTTATTGCTCTGTCTCTATCATCTGCGATTGCTGCAGCATTGTTGGCAACGTTATTTCCTCCTACACCTTCAGCCCTTCCTTCCATTCTAGCAGCACCTAGTTGTTCTCTTCTTCTTGCTCTGAAAGTTCTTTCAATTTCTGGATCAAGGGGAACTAAATCTGCGTCCCTCGGCCTGTTCATGCAAGAAAACCACACCTGCAAAGACAAAAATCAGAGTTTAATTAAATAAAGAATAGCAAATTAAAAGGAAAATAATTGATTTCTATAATAGCACTTTTCAATAATATCAATCCCCGGCAACGGCGCCAAAAACTTGTTCGTCAAAATATGTATGCGAAAATACTACGCAAGTGCACGTAATCGAACAAGTAATATAGTAGTAAGTAGAGTATCGTATCCACAGGGATTGAATTATCAGAAATGAATTACAGAAAACAATTGGTTTGTAACGAAATAAGAGTTGATTTGTATACTAAATTATAAAATTAAATATAAATAAAAAAATTCAATTAAAAATAATGAAACAAAGGAATTAAACGAAACAAGAATTCAAAGGCTTAGAGAGTGAATTAACAAGAATGATAGCCAGGATTATAGATTTCCCTTAGTTGCAAATCTGTCTACAAATGCTATAGAAAATGCTGCAGCAAAGTTATCCAGTCAACTAAAATTCTGCACTATCCTCTTCCGAAAGATGTTGTGCTTCTAATTTTTCAAACCAAAATTAACATATCCTTATGCATCTCAGTTTTCCAAACATAACATTAAGCATCAATTTTAATATGTTGTACGAGTAAACAATATATTCCTATATCATTTGTTCATATTATTCAAGTTTAATCTAACCAAAATTAACCTTCCCAGAATTAATTTTCGTTTAAGTACTCTATCAATCGATGGCCAGTCAATCAATAAAAGTTAAACAATGAAACACACTTGAATAAACCGAATAAACATCACTGAACAATTAAATCAAAATTTATATTATCATTGCAACCTCGGATCCATCTATAATCTTAGCTAAAAAGTTTAGTTCATGTTCGAAATACAGAAAACACCCATATAGATTTCCATCCACATATTCAACATTCCAAAAACAAGAACGAAAGATTAAAAAGAATCAGAAAGACTAGAGGAAAAAATGGAAAGATCTTCGGCACAAATGAAATTCCTTTCTCTCGCCAAGAGTCCCCAGCCGTGCAAGCCGAATCTCCCTCCTGTCCCCTGAGTCTTCAATTCTCTCTCTTTCTTTTTTCTGCTGGTCTGTTTTTCGGCGTCTGTTTCACTCCCCGATCGGCTGCCTTCAGCTCCTCGTTCACTTTTCTTTTTATTGCAAAGACCCCCCACTTTACCCTAGCTCACGTGCCTTTGGTTTCACTCAATTTGGTAACTTTTTCCCACAGCTGTCGTACACCATTAAATGAATAAATGAATCTTTGCCAGCTGTAAAGTCTGATTGGGTCCACATGCTTTATTCCAATTATGCATTAGATCACTTTGCTGCATCCATGCTGTAGCATTGCTTGCAGCAAAGTTACGATTTTCAGCTATAAACCATGATAAGCCTTCTAATCCACTGGGTCTTCCCTCCATTGACAGCGCCGGTCCACTGAAACAAAAACAAGAAATCAGAAATACGATAACTGTTCCAGAATAAACTAAAATTAACTAATTATTTTAACCTATTCTCCAACTAAAACAAACTAATTAATATTGTATAAAATACTAAAAATAAGGCATATTATCTTGAAATAACAATAATTAATAAGCTTAAAACATGTTAAATAACTCTATTTCATAGAGTTATCACACCCCCAAACTTAAATCATTGCTCGTCCTCGAGTGATGCCAAAATAAACATAAACAAACAAACAAAAAGAAAAACTCAAAACACAAAAACAGATAGTTGCTCTAAATGCCAAACAAGTTGATTCTCCAATCTCAGAAGTGCTTCTTAATTTCCTGACCGGCATAACAGACCTGATCGGTCGTGCCAGTCCAGAATTTTATTCACCTGACCGATGTGTTCTTCAATGTTTTTTGGATTACCACACAAAATTAGGTTTTTTTAGGTTTTCTTGACCGACATGACCAGCATGACCGGCCTTGCCGGTCCTGCATTTTGTTCAACTAACCGGTGTGATCTTTTTTGTTTTTTGGATCACCACATCAAAGTAGAATTTTTTAGGTTTTCCTGACCGGCATAACTGGCCTGAACGGTCCGTTCTGTCCGGAATTTTTTTCACCGGACCGCTTTGGGCTTCTTTATTTTTTTGATCAGCACAACAAATTATAATTTTTTCGGTTTTCCTGACCGGCATAACAGGCCTGATCGGTCGTGCCAGTGCAGAATTTTATTCACCTGACCGATGTGTTCTTTTATGTTTTTTTTAATTACCACACAAAATTAGGATTTTTTAGGTTTTCCTGACGGGCATGACTAGCCTGACCGGCCTTGCCGGTCCTGAATTTTGTTCAACTGACTGGTGTGATCTTCTTTGTTTTTTTGGATCATCACATCAAAATAGAATTTTTTGGATTTTCCTGACCGGCCTGACTATGACTAGCCTAACCGGCCTGACCGGTCCGGAATTTTGTCCAACTGACCGGTGTGATCTTGTTTGTTTTTTGGATCACCACATAAAGCAGAATTTTTTGGGTTTTCCTGACCGGCATGACTGGCCTGAATGGTCTGGAATTTTTTTCACCAGACCGCATTGGGCTTCTTTATTTTTTCGATCACCACAGCCAATTAGAAAATTTTCGGTTTTCCTGACCGGCATAACTGGCCTGATCGGTCGTGCCAGTCCAGAATTTTATTCGCCTGACCGATGTGTTATTCTATGTTTTTTGGATTACCACACAAAATTAGGTTTTTTTAGGTTTTACTGACCGACATGACCAGCCTGACAGGCCTTGTCGGTCCTGAATTTAGTTCAACTGACCGGTGTGATCTTTTTTTGTTTTGGGATCAGCACATCAGAGTAGAATTTTTTGGGTTTTCCTGACCGGCCTGACTATGACTAGCCTGACCGTACTTGCGGTCCGGAATTTTGTTCAACTGACCGGTGTGATCTTCTTTGTTTTTTTGGATCACCACATAAAGTAAAATTTTTTGTGTTTTCCAGACCAGAATGACCGGCCTGAACGGTCCGGTCGGTCAGGAATTTTTTTCACCGGACCGCTTTGGGCTTCTTTGTTTTTTTGATCACCACAACAAATTAGAAATTTTTTCGGTTTTCCTGACCGGCATAAACAGGCCTGATCGGTCGTGCCAGTTCAGAATTTTATTCACCTGACCGATGTGTTCTTTTATGTTTTTTTTAATTACCACACAAATTAGGATTTTTTAGGTTTTCCTGACGGGCATGACTAGCCTGACCGGCCTTGCCGGTCCTGAATTTTGTTCAACTGACTGGTGTGATCTTCTTTGTTTTTTGGATCATCACATCAAAATAGAATTTTTTGGATTTTCCTGACCGGCCTGACTATGACTAGCCTAACCGGCCTGACCGGTCCGGAATTTTGTCCAACTGACCGGTGTGATCTTGTTTGTTTTTTGGATCACCACATAAAGCAGAATTTTTTGGGTTTTCCTGACCGGCATGACTGGCCTGAATGGTCTGGAATTTTTTTCACCAGACCGCATTGGGCTTCTTTATTTTTTCGATCACCACAGCCAATTAGAAATTTTCGGTTTTCCTGACCGGCATAACTGGCCTGATCGGTCGTGCCAGTCCAGAATTTTATTCGCCTGACGATGTGTTAATTCTATGTTTTTTGGATTACCACAAAATTAGGTTTTTTTAGGTTTTACTGACCGACATGACCAGCCTGACAGGCCTTGTCGGTCCTGAATTTAGTTCAACTGACCGGTGTGATCTTTTTGTTTTGGGATCAACACATCAGAGTAGAATTTTTTGGGTTTTCCTGACCGGCCTGACTATGATAGCCTGACCGTACTTGCCGGTCCGGAATTTTGTTCAACTGACCGGTGTGATCTTCTTTGTTTTTTTG
>CM046362.1:22993993-23021056 GCA_025413025.1 Ficus hispida | reverse complement strand
GTTTTTTTAGGTTTTACTGACCGACATGACTAGCCTGACAGGCCTTGCCGGTCCTGAATTTAGTTCTTCTGATCGGTGTGATCTTTTTTGTTTTGGGATCACCACATCAGAGTATAATTTTTTGGGTTTTCCTGACCGGCCTGACTATGACTAGCCTGACCATACTTGCCGGTCCGGAATTTTGTTCAACTGACCGGTGTGATCTTCTTTGTTTTTTGGATTACCACATAAAGTAAAATTTTTTGGGTTTTCCAGACCAGAATGACCGGCCTGAACGGTCCGGTCGGTCCGGAATTTTTTTCACCGGACCGCTTTGGGCTTCTTTGTTTTTTTGATCACCACAACGAATTAGATATTTTTCGGTTTTCCTGACCGGGCATAACAGGCCTGATCGGTCGTGGCAGTTCAGAATTTTATTCGCCTGACCGATGTGTTCTTTTATGTTTTTTGGATTACCACACAAAATTAGGTTTTTTTAGGTTTTCCTGACCGGCATGACTAGCCGGACTGGCCTTGCCGATCCTGAATTTTATTCAACTGACTGGTGTGATCTTCTTTGTTTTTTGGATCACCACGTCAAAGTAGAATTTTTTGAGTTTTCCTGATCGACATGACTGGCCTGAACGGTCCGGTCGTTCTGGAATTTTTTTCGTCGGACCGCTTTGGGCTTCTTTGTTTTTTTGATTACCACAACAAATTATAAATTTTTCGGTTTTCCTGACCGGCATAACAGGCCTGATCGGTCGTGCCAGTGCAGAATTTTATTCGCCTGACCGATGTGTTCTTTTATGTTCTTTTTAATTACCACACAAAATTAGGATTTTTTAGGTTTTCCTGACGGGCATGACTAGCCTGACCGGCCTTGCCGGTCCTGAATTTTGTTCAACTGACTGGTGTGATCTTCTTTGTTTTTGGATCATCACATCAAAATTGAATTTTTGGGTTTTCTTGACCGGCCTGACTATGACTAGCCTAACCGGCCTTGCTGGTCCGGAATTTGTCCAACCGACCGGTGTGATCTTGTTTGTTTTTTGGAACACAACATAAAGTAGAATTTTTTGGGTTTTCCTGACCGGCATGACTGGCCTGAACGGTCCGGAATTTTTTCACCAGACCGCATTGGGCTTCTTTATTTTTTTTATCACCACAACAAATTAGAAAATTTTCGGTTTTCCTGACCGGTATAACTGGCCTGATCGGCCGTGCCGGTCCAGAATTTTATTCGCCTGACCGATGTGTTATTCTATGTTTTTTGGATTACCACACAAAATTATGTTTTTTTAGGTTTTACTGACCGACATGACTAGCCTGACAGGCCTTGCCGGTCCTGAATTTAGTTCTTCTGATCGGTGTGATCTTTTTTGTTTTGGGATCACCACATCAGAGTATAATTTTTTGGGTTTTCCTGACCGGCCTGACTATGACTAGCCTGACCATACTTGCCGATCCGGAATTTTGTTCAACTGACCGGTGTGATCTTCTTTGTTTTTTTGGATTACCACATAAAGTAAAATTTTTTGGGTTTTCCAGACCAGAATGACCGGCCTGAACGGTCCGGTCGGTCCGGAATTTTTTTCACCGGACCGCTTTGGGCTTCTTTGTTTTTTTGATCACCACAACGAATTAGATATTTTTCGGTTTTCCTGACCGGCATAACAGGCCTGATCGGTCGTGGCAGTTCAGAATTTTATTCGTCTGACCGATGTGTTCTTTTATGTTTTTTGGATTACCACACAAAATTAGGTTTTTTTAGGTTTTCCTGACCGGCATGACTAGCCGGACTGGCCTTGCCGATCCTGAATTTTATTCAACTGACTGGTGTGATCTTCTTTGTTTTTTGGATCACCACGTCAAAGTAGAATTTTTTGAGTTTTCCTGATCGACATGACTGGCCTGAACGGTCCGGTCGTTCTGGATTTTTTTTCGTCGGACCGCTTTGGGCTTCTTTGTTTTTTTGATTACCACAACAAATTATAAATTTTTCGATTTTCCTGACCGGCATAACAGGCCTGATCGGTCGTGCCAGTGCAGAATTTTATTCGCCTGACCGATGTGTTCTTTTATGTTCTTTTTAATTACCACACAAAATTAGGATTTTTTAGGTTTTCCTGACGGGCATGACTAGCCTGACCGGCCTTGCCGGTCCTGAATTTTGTTCAACTGACTGGTGTGATCTTCTTTGTTTTTTGGATCATCACTTCAAAATAGAATTTTTTGGGTTTTCTTGACCGGCCTGACTATGACTAGCCTAACCGGCCTTGCCGGTCCGGAATTTTGTCCAACCGACCGGTGTGATCTTGTTTGTTTTTTGGAACACAACATAAAGTAGAATTTTTTGGGTTTTCTTGACCGGCATGACTGGCCTGAACGGTCCGGAATTTTTTTCACCAGACCGCATTGGGCTTCTTTATTTTTTTTATCACCACAACAAATTAGAAAATTTTCGGTTTTCCTGACCGGTATAACTGGCCTGATCGGCCGTGCCGGTCCAGAATTTTATTCGCCTGACCGATGTGTTATTCTATGTTTTTTGGATTACCACACAAAATTATGTTTTTTTAGGTTTTACTGACCGACATGACTAGCCTGACAGGCCTTGCCGGTCCTGAATTTAGTTCAACTGATCGGTGTGATCTTTTTTGTTTTGGGATCACCACATCAGAGTATAATTTTTTGGGTTTTCCTGACCGGCCTGACTATGACTAGCCTGACCATACTTGCCGGTCCGGAATTTTGTTAAACTGACCGGTGTGATCTTCTTTGTTTTTTTGGATCACCACATAAAGTAAAATTTTTTGGGTTTTCCAGACCAGAATGACCGGCCTGAACGGTCCGGTCGGTCCGGAATTTTTTTCACCGGACCGCTTTGGGCTTCTCTGTTTTTTTGATCACCACAACGAATTAGATATTTTTCGGTTTTCCTGACCGGCATAACAGGCCTGATCGGTCGTGCCAGTTCAGAATTTTATTCGCCTGACCGATGTGTTCTTTTATGTTTTTTGGATTACCACACAAAATTAGGTTTTTTTAGGTTTTCCTGACCAGCATGACTAGCCGGACTGGCCTTGCCGATCCTGAATTTTATTCAACTGACTGGTGTGATCTTCTTTGTTTTTTGGATCACCACGTCAAAGTAGAATTTTTTGAGTTTTCCTGATCGACATGACTGGCCTGAACGGTACGGTCGTTCTGGAATTTTTTTCGCCGGACCGCTTTGGGCTTCTTTGTTTTTTTGATTACCACAACAAATTAGAAATTTTTCGGTTTTCCTGACCGGCATAACAGGCCTGATCGGTCGTGCCAGTGCATAATTTTATTCGCCTGACCGATGTGTTCTTTTATGTTCTTTTTAATTACCACACAAAATTAGGATTTTTTAGGTTTTCCTGACGGGCATGACTAGCCTGACCGGCCTTGCCGGTCCTGAATTTTGTTCAACTGACTGGTGTGATCTTCTTTGTTTTTTGGATCATCACATCAAAATAGAATTTTTTGGGTTTTCTTGACCGGCCTGACTATGACTAGCCTAACCGGCCTTGCTGGTCCGGAATTTTGTCCAACCGACCGGTGTGATCTTGTTTGTTTTTTGGAACACAACATAAAGTAGAATTTTTTGGGTTTTCCTGACCGGCATGACTGGCCTGAACGGTCCGGAATTTTTTTCACCAGACCGCATTGGGCTTCTTTATTTTTTTTATCACCACAAGAAATTAGAAAATTTTCGGTTTTCCTGACCGGTATAACGGCCTGATCGGCCGTGCCGGTCCAGAATTTTATTCGCCTGACCGATGTGTTATTCTATGTTTTTTGGATTACCACACAAAATTATGTTTTTTTAGGTTTTACTGACCGACATGACTAGCCTGACAGGCCTTGCCGGTCCTGAATTGTAACGACCCGCCTAGCACAGGCCGTTACCATACATACATACATACATACATACGTACTTATTTAATATGCATAACGTAAGCAGCGGAAATTTTTTTTTTTTTTTTTTTTTTACAGTGCGGATACTTGCAAAATATAACGATGTTTGCATACAACATAATTTACATAATAAGATCAAAACGCGAAGCGGTTAAAATCCCCACATTTCACAGCTTGCCCTACCCCGCTCGCCACCTTGCACCATCAGTTGCTGGTAGGTTGCTTACCTACAGCATAGACGTAAGTCACGTGAGCTTTCGCTCAGCAAGTACAACATATATATCCGCAACAATTAAACATAACCCATCATACATAACTTTTCATAGCATACATAACATGCTTAACTCATACATAACATCTTGAACTTATCATAACATACATATCATGTTATAACATCGCATAATATATGCATGAACCAATTATGCTCTTATTATGCCATCGTATTCATTCTTAACTTATCTTACTTATGGGCCCCTTATCATGAGTGTACGTACCGGGCGCGCTCTATGGACTTACTCTTGCCATAGCTCAACCCGACCTGACGCGGGTCGGTACGACACAGGCAAGCTTGCTTGCCATCATACTTGCTTTACATGAACTCATAATTATTCTTATTAGTGAACATGCTTCATGATGTCACTATACATAAATCATGCTTTAATTTCATAATCATGAACTGAACATACTTATCATAAACATAACATCATATCATAAACACTATTCATACTTGGGTAAGTATCAACAAGAGCCTATGCTGTAGGCGGAGTTGTACTTACCTTGAGTGCTATGTCCCGAGACTTGTTGATCCACTGCAGGATACCTCAGCAGGCTATTTCCTGCTATATCAGAGGACATAAAGTAAGAATTTAGTTCTTACAGAATGTTGGTAATCAAACCAACATTCATACCTAGTCATAGTTATATGTTTCCCCCTTTTCTTAAACAAACCCGGATACTTCCTCTGTATCGCGGATACCCCTAAGGTTTAGGGTTTACTACACTTAACGTGTACTTTGATTGGTTACATAAAGTAACCTTGGCTAAACAGCCATCCTTAGTAGCGTTGGACTACTGTTCTTAAATCTTGGGCCTACGCTTTCTAAATATAACTCAATTGGTTATTTCAGATAACCCGAGTTTTTAGGCCCGACTAATCATTTTCACTATTTTATTGGGTTACGTTGGATAACCCTTGGGCTTATGGCCCAAACCAATAACTCGGAATCTTTTCCCAGTCATGGTTCACTTAACTCAATTAAAAACTCTTTCTTTACTTTGGAAAAACTTAGGATTTTAAGATCATTTGATAAAACTTAGAACGGTCTTTGTAAAAACCATTAAAAATAGAAACTGCCTTTGGAACAGTTTTTCACTGAGAATCAGTCAGTGAATGTGCAGAAATGTCCTTTTTCTGCACTGTTTTAGAAGTTTCTGTGCACGAATTTCTTGTTCACTGCACAGTTTTGAAATCCAATTTTCTATTTAAAAATCAAAGCCAAATTTGAAAAAGTTTTCTTCATGAAAGTTTTAAAGCATTAAAAATCCTAAAACTTTCGTTTTGAACTCGAGACCCAAATCGGTCTCTAACCCATTCATTTTCCCTGTTAAACTCACCTGGCCGTGCTTAGGGTCTGGGCATGGTCAGGCTCGGTTTTCTTAAAAAGGAAGGTCATTGGAGCCTTATTTTCGAAAACTGTCCACGTTGTCCACTAGGAAAAATCCTACTCTACAACTTTTGTGTTTTACGTTTTTCCAAAATCTGCCTCTAAGGGCCTCAAATTTCGGTTTCCAGAAAACTGGGCAGATCTAACCCGAATTGGCAGTTTTCGGTATTTTCTTGGTTTCTCGTCCTAATTCGTGCACACTACCTCAACCGAACTCAGCGGGAGCCTAGAATCAACATACAACGCATTTCTAACGTCCCATTTTAACTCACATGAAGCTCAAACCCGTCCATGCAAGTCAAACAATCAAACTAAATTTTTAATGTTTCGGTTTGGCTAGTTTTCTTGATTTCTACTCACATAGCATACACATTTCCATCTAACACCCTAACATGCCATTTAAATGTTGTTGGGCAGATTTGGGGAAACATACAACCCTTAATTAATCTAGCATACAATCATACTCATAAGCACATATAATTGCACAATTAAACACTAAGCAAAACATAGCTTAAAATGCTAAATCAACCACCCCTAACTAATCAAGCACACACACACTAATAAAAATCTGACCTAAGGGCAGAATTTAAAGTGAGCTTATGCTCATTACAATTTAGCTTGTAATACATTTAAATCTCTAATTTAGAACTTAAATTGAGAGATTTAAGGGCCAAGAAAATTTTTACCTTATTTGTTCCAATATGGGTATGCTTGGCTCAATTTTCTCTCTTCCTTTCCCCTTGGTGCAGCCGGCCCTATGCTCCTCCAATGAGCTTGAAATTTTGCAGCCACCTAGGGATGACTCCTACCAATGCTCCGGCCACTTTTCACACAAAACAGCCACCTCCCCACTTGGTTTCCCCTTCACTTTTCCTTCCACCCTGCTGCTGCCACACAGCCGGCTACTATGGCCAATTTTGGTCTCCAAATTTTCTCCAACTTCTTGGCTTGCTTCCTAGTGAATACCTAACACTCCTAAGACCAATTCCTTGATTTCCCAAGCTTTTTCTTTCTCTTTGGCAGCTCCCTCAAGTTCGGATTTTGGGCTGGAAATTTGACCAAAGTTTAGCTAGTTTTTCTAATTTTTGTGAATAGGATGCACTCCTATTTATAGGCAATTTTGAACTTTTTAAAATTGCAAAATAGTCCTTCAAAGTTCACCATTTAGCACTTAAGGGGGATGAGGTGGCCGGCCATCAATTCTAGAACCAACTAAAAATTCTTTCCAAATTTTCCTTAAATCCTTAAATGATGTCATAATTCAAAAGGTATGTGACATCACCACTAAGGCCTTATTTGGCCTAATTCTTCATTAGACAGTATATTTCAATACTAAACAGATATAGTTGATACTGTGGTCTTTGATTCACAGTACCGGCTATTAAAATGCAGTCCAAAATTTATCTGTCTAATAATGGACTATACGAAAAATTCTCTTTTCGCTTCGAGCCTTTTGGCCTTTAATCTCCTACTTAGTGTGCTTGATTTTTCTATGGTGGTTTTGAATCTAACTTAAACCATTTTATCTGAAAAATTTGGTTTTCCGCAGTATACTTCCTATACCGCTAACCATTTTTCGATATCGTCAAAGAATTGATCTTTCTAGCCAATCTTTGACTTTCTTAGGTCAATGTTGCCTATTCTGACAACGTGGACTCTCTTGGTTTACTTTGACGGTTTCTGGTCAAACTTTGACTTTCTGGTCAAACTTTGACTCTCGGGTCAAACTTTGACTTTTGTAAAAATCATAGCGTTTTTATACCTTTTTCCTCAAAAGGTCGTATGCTCAACTAAGCAATCATTTTTGAGTCTTATAAAAGCATAAGAACTCACAATTCTGAATAAAAACCCTAAACCGGGCTTTTGCATAATTACCTTCATGGTACAATTTAAATTTCTATACAAGAAATTGTGACATTGTGAAATTCTAGTTATTACATGAATTTAGTTCAACTGATCGGTGTGATCTTTTTTGTTTTGGGATCACCACATCAGAGTATAATTTTTTGGGTTTTCCTGACTGGCCTGACTATGACTAGCCTGACCATACTTGCCGGTCCGGAATTTTGTACAACTGACCGGTGTGATCTTCTTTGTTTTTTTGGATCACCACATAAAGTAAAATTTTTTAGGTTTTCCAGACCAGAATGACCGGCCTGAACGGTCCGGTCGGTCCGGAATTTTTTTCACCGGACCGCTTTGGGCTTCTTTGTTTTTTTGATCACCACAACGAATTAGAAATTTTTCGGTTTTCCGGACCGGCATAACAGGCCTGATCGGTCGTGCCAGTTCAGAATTTTATTCGCCTGACCGATGTGTTCTTTTATGTTTTTTGGATTACCATACAAAATTAGGTTTTTTTAGGTTTTCCTGACCGGCATGACTAGCCGGACTGGCCTTGCCGATCCTGAATTTTATTCAACTGACTGGTGTGATCTTCTTTGTTTTTTGGATCACCACGTCAAAATAGAATTTTTTGAGTTTTCCTGATCGACATTACTAGCCTGAACGGTACGGTCGTTCTGGAATTTTTTTCGCCGGACCGCTTTGGGCTTCTTTGTTTTTTTGATTACCACAACAAATTAGAAATTTTTCGGTTTTCCTGAACGGCATAACAGGCCTGATCGGTCGTGCCAGTCCAGAATTTTATTCGCCTGACCGATGTGTTATTCTATGTTTTTTGGATTACCACACAAAATTAGGTTTTTTTAGGTTTTACTGACCGACATGACTAGCCTGACAGGGCTTGCCGGTCCTGAATTTAGTTCAACTGATCGGTGTGATCTTTTTTGTTTTGGGATCACCACATCAGAGTATAATTTTTTGGGTTTTCCTGACCGGCCTGACTATGACTAGACTGACCATACTTGCCGGTCCGTAATTTTGTTCAACTGACCGGTGTGATCTTCTTTGTTTTTTTGGATCACCACATAAAGTAAAATTTTTTGGGTTTTCCAGACCAGAATGACCGGCCTGAACGGTCCGGTCGGTCCGGAATTTTTTTCACCGGACCGCTTTGGGCTTCTTTGTTTTTTTGATCACCACAACGAATTAGAAATTTTTCGGTTTTCCTGACCGGCATAACAGGCCTGATCGGTCGTGCCAGTTCAGAATTTTATTCGCCTTACCGATGTGTTCTTCTATGTTTTTTTGATTACCATACAAAAATAGGTTTTTTTAGGTTTTCCTAACCGGCATGACTAGCCGGACTGGCCTTGCCGGTCCTGAATTTTATTCAACTGACTGGTGTGATCTTCTTTATTTTTTGGATCACCACATCAAAGTAGAATTTTTTGGGTTTTCCTGACCGGCATGACTGGCCTGAACGGTCCGTTCTGTCTGGAATTTTTTTCCCCGGACCGCTTTGGGCTTCTTTATTTTTTTGATCAGCACAACAAATTATAAATTTTTCGGTTTTCCTGACCGGCATAACAGGCCTGATCGGTCGTGCCAATGCAGAATTTTATTCGCCGGACCAATGTGTTCTTTTATGTTCTTTTTAATTACCACACAAAATTAGGATTTTTTAGGTTTTCCTGACGGGCATGACTAGCCTGACTGGCCTTGCCGGTCCTGAATATTGTTCAACTGACTGGTGTGATCTTCTTTGTTTTTTTGATCATTACATCAAAATAGAATTTTTTTGGTTTTCCTGACCGGCCTGACTATGACTAGCCTAACCGGCCTTGCCGGTCCGGAATTTTGTCCAACTGACCGGTGTGATCTTGTTTGTTTTTTGGAACACAACATAAAGTAGAATTTTTTGGGTTTTCTTGACCGGCATGACTGGCCTGAACGGTCCGGAATTTTTTTCACCAGACCGCATTGGGCTTCTTTATTTTTTTTATCACCACAACAAATTAGAAAATTTTCGGTTTTCCTGACCGGTATAACTGGCCTGATCGGCCGTGCCGGTCCAGAATTTTATTCGCCTGACCGATGTGTTATTCTATGTTTTTTGGATTACCACACAAAATTAGGTTTTTTTAGGTTTTACTGACCGACATGACTAGCCTGACAGGCCTTGCCGGTCCTGAATTTAGTTCAACTGATCGGTGTGATCTTTTTTGTTTTGGGATCACCACATCAGAGTATAATTTTTTGGGTTTTCCTGACCGGCCTGACTATGACTAGCCTGACCATACTTGCCGGTCCGGAATTTTGTTCAACTGACCGGTGTGATCTTCTTTGTTTTTTTGGATCACCACATAAAGTAAAATTTTTTGGGTTTTCCAGACCAGAATGACCGGCCTGAACGATCCGGTCGGTCCGGAATTTTTTTCACCGGACCGCTTTGGGCTTCTTTGTTTTTTTGATCACCACAACGAATTAGATATTTTTCGGTTTTCCTGACCGGCATAACAGGCCTGATCGGTCGTGCCAGTTCAGAATTTTATTCGCCTGACCGATGTGTTCTTTTATGTTTTTTGGATTACCACACAAAATTAGGTTTTTTTAGGTTTTCCTGACCGGCATGACTAGCCGGACTGGCCTTGCCGATCCTGAATTTTATTCAACTGACTGGTGTGATCTTCTTTGTTTTTTGGATCACCACGTCAGAGTAGAATTTTTTGAGTTTTCCTGATCGACATGACTGGCCTGAACGGTCCGGTCGTTCTGGAATTTTTTTCGCCGGACCGCTTTGGGCTTCTTTGTTTTTTTGATTACCACAACAAATTAGAAATTTTTCGGTTTTCCTGACCGGCATAACAGGCCTGATCGGTCGTGCCAGTGCAGAATTTTATTCGCCTGACCGATGTGTTCTTTTATGTTCTTTTTAATTACCACACAAAATTAGGATTTTTTAGGTTTTCCTGACGGGCATGACTAGCCTGACCGGCCTTGCCGGTCCTGAATTTTGTTCAACTGACTGGTGTGATCTTCTTTGTTTTTTGGATCATCACATCAAAATAGAATTTTTTGGGTTTTCTTGACCGGCTTGACTATGACTAGCCTAACCGGCCTTGTTGGTCCGGAATTTTGTCCAACTGACCGGTGTGATCTTGTTTGTTTTTTGGAACACAACATAAAGTAGAATTTTTTGGGTTTTCCTTACCGGCATGACTGGCCTGAACGGTCCGGAATTTTTTTCACCAGACCGCATTGGGCTTCTTTATTTTTTTATCACCACAACAAATTAGAAAATTTTCGGTTTTCCTGACCGGCATAACAGGCCTGATCGGTCGTGCCAATCCAGAATTTTATTCGTCTGACCGATGTGTTCTTCTATGTTTTTTGGATTACCAAACAAAATTAGGTTTTTTTAGGTTTTCCTGACCGGCATGACTAGCCTGACCGGCCTTGCCGGTCCTGAATTTAGTTCAACTGACCGGTGTTATCTTTTTTGTTTTGGGATCACCACATCAGAGTAGAATTTTTTGGGTTTTCCTGACCGGCCTGACTATGACTAGCCTGACCGTACTTACCGGTCCGGAATTTTGTTTAACTGACCGGTGCGATCTTCTTTGTTTTTTTGGATCACCACATAAAGTAAAATTTTTTGGGCTTTCCAGACCAGAATGACCGGCCTGAACGGTCCGGTCGGTCCGGAATTTTTTTCACCGGACCGCTTTGGGCTTCTTTGTTTTTTTGATCACCACAACAAATTAGAAATTTTTCGGTCTTCCTGACCGGCATAACAGGCCTGATCGGTCGTGCCAGTCCAGAATTTTATTCGCCTTACCGATGTGTTCTTCTATGTTTTTTTGATTACCATACAAAAATAGGTTTTTTTAGGTTTTCCTAACCGGCATGACTAGCCGGACTGGCCTTGCCGGTCCTGAATTTTATTCAACTGACTGGTGTGATCTTCTTTATTTTTTGGATCACCACATCAAAGTAGAATTTTTTGGGTTTTCCTGACCGGCATGACTGGCCTGAACGGACCGGTCGTTCTGGAATTTTTTTCCCCGGACCGCTTTGGGCATCTTTGTTTTTTGATCAACACAACAAATTAGAAATTTTTCGGTTTTCCTGACCAGCATAACAGGCCTGATCGGTCGTGCCAGTTCAGAATTTTATTCGCCTGACAGATGTGTTCTTTTATGTTTTTTGGATTACCACACAAAATTAGGTTTTTTTAGGTTTTCCTGACCGGCATGACTAGCCGGACTGGCCTTGCCGATCCTGAATTTTATTCAACTGACTGGTGTGATCTTCTTTGTTTTTTGGATCACCACGTCAAAGTAGAATTTTATGAGTTTTCCTGATCGACATGACTGGCCTGAACGGTCCGGTCGTTCTGGAATTTTTTTCGCCGGACCGCTTTGGGCTTCTTTGTTTTTTTGATTACCACAACAAATTAGAAATTTTTCGGTTTTCCTGACCGGCATAACAGGCCTGATCGGTCGTGCCAGTGCAGAATTTTATTCGCCTAACCGATGTGTTCTTTTATGTTCTTTTTAATTACCACACAAAATTAGGATTTTTTAGGTTTTCCTGACGGGCATGACTAGCCTGACCGGCCTTGCCGGTCCTGAATTTTGTTCAACTGACTGGTGTGATCTTCTTTGTTTTTTGGATCATCACATCAAAATAGAATTTTTTGGGTTTTCTTGACCGGCCTGACTATGACTAGCCTAACCGGCCTTGTTGGTCCGGAATTTTGTCCAACTGACCGGTGTGATCTTGTTTGTTTTTTGGAACACAACATAAAGTAGAATTTTTTGGGTTTTCCTGACCGGCATGACTGGCCTGAACGGTCCGGAATTTTTTTCACCAGACCGCTTTGGGCTTCTTTATTTTTTTGATCAGCACAACAAATTATAAATTTTTCGGTTTTCCTGACCGGCATAACAGGCCTGATCGGTCGTGCCAATGCAGAATTTTATTCGCCTGACCGATCTGTTCTTTTATGTTCTTTTTAATTACCACACAAAATTAGGATTTTTTAGGTTTTCCTGACGGGCATGACTAGCCTGACCGGCCTTGCCGGCCCTGAATTTTGTTCAACTGACTGGTGTGATCTTCTTTGTTTTTTGGATCATCACATCAAAATAGAATTTTTTGGGTTTTCTTGACCGGCCTGACTATGACTAGCCTAACCGGCCTTGTTGGTCCGGAATTTTGTCCAACTGACCGGTGTGATCTTGTTTGTTTTTTGGAACACAACATAAAGTAGAATTTTTTGGGTTTTCCTGACCAGCATGACTGGCCTGAACGGTCCGAAATTTTTTTCCCCAGACCGCAGTGGGCTTCTTTATTTTTTTTGTCACCGCAACAAATTAGAAAGTTTTAGGTTTTCCTGACCGGTATAACTGGCCTGATCGGCCATGCCGGTCCAGAATTTTATTCGCCTGACCGATGTGTTATTCTATGTTTTTTGGATTACCACACAAAATTAGGTTTTTTTAGGTTTTCCTGACCGGCATGACTAGCCGGACTGGCCTTGCCGATCCTGAATTTTATTCAACTGACTGGTGTGATCTTCTTTGTTTTTTGGATCACCACGTCAAAGTAGAATTTTTTGAGTTTTCCTGATCGACATGACTGGCCTGAACGGTCCGGTCGTTCTGGAATTTTTTTCGCCGGACCGCTTTGGGCTTCTTTGTTTTTTTGATTACCACAACAAATTAGAAATTTTTCGGTTTTCCTGACCGGCATAACAGGCCTGATCGGTCGTGCCAGTGCATAATTTTATTCGCCTGACCGATGTGTTCTTTTATGTTCTTTTTAATTACCACACAAAATTAGGATTTTTTAGGTTTTCCTAACGGGCATGACTAGCCTGACCGGCCTTGCCGGTCCTGAATTTTGTTCAACTGACTGGTGTGATCTTCTTTGTTTTTTGGATCATCACATCAAAATTGAATTTTTTGGGTTTTCTTGACCGGCCTGACTATGACTAGCCTAACCGGCCTTGCTGGTCCGGAATTTTGTCCAACCGACCGGTGTGATCTTGTTTGTTTTTTGGAACACAACATAAAGTAGAATTTTTTGGGTTTTCCTGACCGGCATGACTGGCCTGAACGGTCCGGAATTTTTTCACCAGACCGCATTGGGCTTCTTTATTTTTTTTATCACCACAACAAATTAGAAAATTTTCGGTTTTCCTGACCGGTATAACTGGCCTGATCGGCCGTGCCGGTCCAGAATTTTATTCGCCTGACCGATGTGTTATTCTATGTTTTTTGGATTACTACACAAAATTAGGTTTTTTTAGGTTTTACTGACCGACATGACTAGCCTGACAGGCCTTGCCGGTCCTGAATTTAGTTCAACTGATCGGTGTGATCTTTTTTGTTTTGGGATCACCACATCAGAGTATAATTTTTTGGGTTTTCCTGACCGGCCTGACTATGACTAGCCTGACCATACTTGCCGGTCCGGAATTTTGTTCAACTGACCGGTGTGATCTTCTTTGTTTTTTTGGATCACCACATAAAGTAAAATTTTTTGGGTTTTCCAGACCAGAATGACCGGCCTGAACGGTCCGGTCGGTCCGGAATTTTTTTCACCGGACCGCTTTGGGCTTCTTTGTTTTTTTGATCACCACAACGAATTAGATATTTTTCGGTTTTCCTGACCGGCATAACAGGCCTGATCGGTCGTGCCAGTGCAGAATTTTATTCGCCTGACCGATGTGTTCTTTTATGTTCTTTTTAATTACCACACAAAATTAGGATTTTTTAGGTTTTCCTGACGGGCATGACTAGCCTGACCGGCCTTGCCGGTCCTGAATTTTGTTTAACTGACTGGTGTGATCTTCTTTGTTTTTTGGATCATCACATCAAAATAGAATTTTTTGGGTTTTCTTGACCGGCCTGACTATGACTAGCCTAACCGGCCATGCCGGTCCGGAATTTTGTCCAACCGACCGGTGTGATCTTGTTTGTTTTTTGGTACACAACATAAAGTAGAATTTTTTGGGTTTTCCTGACCGGCATGACTGGCCTGAACGGTCCGGAATTTTTTCACCAGACCGCATTGGGCTTCTTTATTTTTTTTATCACCACAACAAATTAGAAAATTTTCGGTTTTCCTGACCGGTATAACTGGCCTGATCGGCCGTGCCGGTCCAGAATTTTATTCGCCTGACCGATGTGTTATTCTATGTTTTTTGGATTACCACACAAAATTATGTTTTTTTAGGTTTTACTGACCGACATGACTAGCCTGACAGGCCTTGCCGGTCCTGAATTTAGTTCTTCTGATCGGTGTGATCTTTTTTGTTTTGGGATCACCACATCAGAGTATAATTTTTTGGGTTTTCCTGACCGGCCTGACTATGACTAGCCTGACCATACTTGCCGGTCCAGAATTTTATTCGCCTGACCGATGTGTTATTCTATGTTTTTTGGATTACCACACAAAATTATGTTTTTTTAGGTTTTACTGACCGACATGACTAGCCTGACAGGCCTTGCCGGTCCCGAATTTAGTTCTTCTGATCGGTGTGATCTTTTTTGTTTTGGGATCACCACATCAGAGTATAATTTTTTGGGTTTTCCTGACCGGCCTGACTATGACTAGCCTGACCATACTTGCCGGTCCGGAATTTTGTTCAACTGACCGGTGTGATCTTCTTTGTTTTTTTGGATTACCACATAAAGTAAAATTTTTTGGGTTTTCCAGACCAGAATGACCGGCCTGAACGGTCCGGTCGGTCCGGAATTTTTTTCACCGGACCGCTTTGGGCTTCTTTGTTTTTTTGATCACCACAACGAATTAGATATTTTTCGGTTTTCCTGACCGGCATAACAGGCCTGATCGGTCGTGGCAGTTCAGAATTTTATTCGCCTGACCGATGTGTTCTTTTATGTTTTTTGGATTACCACACAAAATTAGGTTTTTTTAGGTTTTCCTGACCGGCATGACTAGCCGGACTGGCCTTGCCGATCCTGAATTTTATTCAACTGACTGGTGTGATCTTCTTTGTTTTTTGGATCACCACGTCAAAGTAGAATTTTTTGAGTTTTCCTGATCGACATGACTGGCCTGAACGGTCCGGTCGTTCTGGAATTTTTTTCGTCGGACCGCTTTGGGCTTCTTTGTTTTTTTGATTACCACAACAAATTATAAATTTTTCGGTTTTCCTAACCGGCATAACAGGCCTGATCGGTCGTGCCAGTGCCGAATTTTATTCGCCTGACCGATGTGTTCTTTTATGTTCTTTTTAATTACCACACAAAATTAGGATTTTTTAGGTTTTCCTGACGGGCATGACTAGCCTGACCGGCCTTGCCGGTCCTGAATTTTGTTCAACTGACTGGTGTGATCTTCTTTGTTTCTTGGATCACCACGTCAAAGTAGAATTTTTTGAGTTTTCCTGATCGACATGACTGGCCTGAACGGTCCGGTCGTTCTGGAATTTTTTTCGCCGGACCGCTTTGGGCTTCTTTGTTTTTTTGATTACCACAACAAATTAGAAAATTTTCGGTTTTCCTGACCGGCATAACAGGCCTGATCGGTCGTGCCAGTGCAGAATTTTATTCGCCTGACCGATGTGTTCTTTTATGTTCTTTTTAATTACCACACAAAATTAGGATTTTTTAGGTTTTCCTGACGGGCATGACTAGCCTGACCGGCCTTGCCGGTCCTGAATTTTGTTTAACTGACTGGTGTGATCTTCTTTGTTTTTTGGATCATCACATCAAAATAGAATTTTTTGGGTTTTCTTGACCGGCCTGACTATGACTAGCCTAACCGGCCATGCCGGTCCGGAATTTTGTCCAACCGACCGGTGTGATCTTGTTTGTTTTTTGGTACACAACATAAAGTAGAATTTTTTGGGTTTTCCTGACCGGCATGACTGGCCTGAACGGTCCGGAATTTTTTCACCAGACCGCATTGGGCTTCTTTATTTTTTTTATCACCACAACAAATTAGAAAATTTTCGGTTTTCCTGACCGGTATAACTGGCCTGATCGGCCGTGCCGGTCCAGAATTTTATTCGCCTGACCGATGTGTTATTCTATGTTTTTTGGATTACCACACAAAATTATGTTTTTTTAGGTTTTACTGACCGACATGACTAGCCTGACAGGCCTTGCCGGTCCTGAATTTAGTTCTTCTGATCGGTGTGATCTTTTTTGTTTTGGGATCACCACATCAGAGTATAATTTTTTGGGTTTTCCTGACCGGCCTGACTATGACTAGCCTGACCATACTTGCCGGTCCAGAATTTTATTCGCCTGACCGATGTGTTATTCTATGTTTTTTGGATTACCACACAAAATTATGTTTTTTTAGGTTTTACTGACCGACATGACTAGCCTGACAGGCCTTGCCGGTCCCGAATTTAGTTCTTCTGATCGGTGTGATCTTTTTTGTTTTGGGATCACCACATCAGAGTATAATTTTTTGGGTTTTCCTGACCGGCCTGACTATGACTAGCCTGACCATACTTGCCGGTCCGGAATTTTGTTCAACTGACCGGTGTGATCTTCTTTGTTTTTTTGGATTACCACATAAAGTAAAATTTTTTGGGTTTTCCAGACCAGAATGACCGGCCTGAACGGTCCGGTCGGTCCGGAATTTTTTTCACCGGACCGCTTTGGGCTTCTTTGTTTTTTTGATCACCACAACGAATTAGATATTTTTCGGTTTTCCTGACCGGCATAACAGGCCTGATCGGTCGTGGCAGTTCAGAATTTTATTCGCCTGACCGATGTGTTCTTTTATGTTTTTTGGATTACCACACAAAATTAGGTTTTTTTAGGTTTTCCTGACCGGCATGACTAGCCGGACTGGCCTTGCCGATCCTGAATTTTATTCAACTGACTGGTGTGATCTTCTTTGTTTTTTGGATCACCACGTCAAAGTAGAATTTTTTGAGTTTTCCTGATCGACATGACTGGCCTGAACGGTCCGGTCGTTCTGGAATTTTTTTCGTCGGACCGCTTTGGGCTTCTTTGTTTTTTTGATTACCACAACAAATTATAAATTTTTCGGTTTTCCTGACCGGCATAACAGGCCTGATCGGTCGTGCCAGTGCCGAATTTTATTCGCCTGACCGATGTGTTCTTTTATGTTCTTTTTAATTACCACACAAAATTAGGATTTTTTAGGTTTTCCTGACGGGCATGACTAGCCTGACCGGCCTTGCCGGTCCTGAATTTTGTTCAACTGACTGGTGTGATCTTCTTTGTTTCTTGGATCACCACGTCAAAGTAGAATTTTTTGAGTTTTCCTGATCGACATGACTGGCCTGAACGGTCCGGTCGTTCTGGAATTTTTTTCGCCGGACCGCTTTGGGCTTCTTTGTTTTTTTGATTACCACAACAAATTAGAAAATTTTCGGTTTTCCTGACCGGCATAACAGGCCTGATCGGTCGTGCCAGTGCAGAATTTTATTCGCCTGACCGATGTGTTCTTTTATGTTCTTTTTAATTACCACACAAAATTAGGATTTTTTAGGTTTTCCTGACGGGCATGACTAGCCTGACCGGCCTTGCCGGTCCTGAATTTTGTTTAACTGACTGGTGTGATCTTCTTTGTTTTTTGGATCATCACATCAAAATAGAATTTTTTGGGTTTTCTTGACCGGCCTGACTATGACTAGCCTAACCGGCCATGCCGGTCCGGAATTTTGTCCAACCGACCGGTGTGATCTTGTTTGTTTTTTGGTACACAACATAAAGTAGAATTTTTTGGGTTTTCCTGACCGGCATGACTGGCCTGAACGGTCCGGAATTTTTTCACCAGACCGCATTGGGCTTCTTTATTTTTTTTATCACCACAACAAATTAGAAAATTTTCGGTTTTCCTGACCGGTATAACTGGCCTGATCGGCCGTGCCGGTCCAGAATTTTATTCGCCTGACCGATGTGTTATTCTATGTTTTTTGGATTACCACACAAAATTATGTTTTTTTAGGTTTTACTGACCGACATGACTAGCCTGACAGGCCTTGCCGGTCCTGAATTTAGTTCTTCTGATCGGTGTGATCTTTTTTGTTTTGGGATCACCACATCAGAGTATAATTTTTTGGGTTTTCCTGACCGGCCTGACTATGACTAGCCTGACCATACTTGCCGGTCCGGAATTTTGTTCAACTGACCGGTGTGATCTTCTTTGTTTTTTTGGATTACCACATAAAGTAAAATTTTTTGGGTTTTCCAGACCAGAATGACCGGCCTGAACGGTCCGGTCGGTCCGGAATTTTTTTCACCGGACCGCTTTGGGCTTCTTTGTTTTTTTGATCACCACAACGAATTAGATATTTTTCGGTTTTCCTGACCGGCATAACAGGCCTGATCGGTCGTGGCAGTTCAGAATTTTATTCGCCTGACCGATGTGTTCTTTTATGTTTTTTGGATTACCACACAAAATTAGGTTTTTTTAGGTTTTCCTGACCGGCATGACTAGCCGGACTGGCCTTGCCGATCCTGAATTTTATTCAACTGACTGGTGTGATCTTCTTTGTTTTTTGGATCACCACGTCAAAGTAGAATTTTTTGAGTTTTCCTGATCGACATGACTGGCCTGAACGGTCCGGTCGTTCTGGAATTTTTTTCGTCGGACCGCTTTGGGCTTCTTTGTTTTTTTGATTACCACAACAAATTATAAATTTTTCGGTTTTCCTGACCGGCATAACAGGCCTGATCGGTCGTGCCAGTGCAGAATTTTATTCGCCTGACCGATGTGTTCTTTTATGTTCTTTTTAATTACCACACAAAATTAGGATTTTTTAGGTTTTCCTGACGGGCATGACTAGCCTGACCGGCCTTGCCGGTCCTGAATTTTGTTCAACTGACTGGTGTGATCTTCTTTGTTTTTTGGATCATCACATCAAAATTGAATTTTTTGGGTTTTCTTGACCGGCCTGACTATGACTAGCCTAACCGGCCTTGCTGGTCCGGAATTTTGTCCAACCGACCGGTGTGATCTTGTTTGTTTTTTGGAACACAACATAAAGTAGAATTTTTTGGGTTTTCCTGACCGGCATGACTGGCCTGAACGGTCCGGAATTTTTTCACCAGACCGCATTGGGCTTCTTTATTTTTTTTATCACCACAACAAATTAGAAAATTTTCGGTTTTCCTGACCGGTATAACTGGCCTGATCGGCCGTGCCGGTCCAGAATTTTATTCGCCTGACCGATGTGTTATTCTATGTTTTTTGGATTACCACACAAAATTATGTTTTTTTAGGTTTTACTGACCGACATGACTAGCCTGACAGGCCTTGCCGGTCCTGAATTTAGTTCTTCTGATCGGTGTGATCTTTTTTGTTTTGGGATCACCACATCAGAGTATAATTTTTTGGGTTTTCCTGACCGGCCTGACTATGACTAGCCTGACCATACTTGCCGATCCGGAATTTTGTTCAACTGACCGGTGTGATCTTCTTTGTTTTTTTGGATTACCACATAAAGTAAAATTTTTTGGGTTTTCCAGACCAGAATGACCGGCCTGAACGGTCCGGTCGGTCCGGAATTTTTTTCACCGGACCGCTTTGGGCTTCTTTGTTTTTTTGATCACCACAACGAATTAGATATTTTTCGGTTTTCCTGACCGGCATAACAGGCCTGATCGGTCGTGGCAGTTCAGAATTTTATTCGTCTGACCGATGTGTTCTTTTATGTTTTTTGGATTACCACACAAAATTAGGTTTTTTTAGGTTTTCCTGACCGGCATGACTAGCCGGACTGGCCTTGCCGATCCTGAATTTTATTCAACTGACTGGTGTGATCTTCTTTGTTTTTTGGATCACCACGTCAAAGTAGAATTTTTTGAGTTTTCCTGATCGACATGACTGGCCTGAACGGTCCGGTCGTTCTGGATTTTTTTCGTCGGACCGCTTTGGGCTTCTTTGTTTTTTTGATTACCACAACAAATTATAAATTTTTCGATTTTCCTGACCGGCATAACAGGCCTGATCGGTCGTGCCAGTGCAGAATTTTATTCGCCTGACCGATGTGTTCTTTTATGTTCTTTTTAATTACCACACAAAATTAGGATTTTTTAGGTTTTCCTGACGGGCATGACTAGCCTGACCGGCCTTGCCGGTCCTGAATTTTGTTCAACTGACTGGTGTGATCTTCTTTGTTTTTTGGATCATCACTTCAAAATAGAATTTTTTGGGTTTTCTTGACCGGCCTGACTATGACTAGCCTAACCGGCCTTGCCGGTCCGGAATTTTGTCCAACCGACCGGTGTGATCTTGTTTGTTTTTTGGAACACAACATAAAGTAGAATTTTTTGGGTTTTCTTGACCGGCATGACTGGCCTGAACGGTCCGGAATTTTTTTCACCAGACCGCATTGGGCTTCTTTATTTTTTTTATCACCACAACAAATTAGAAAATTTTCGGTTTTCCTGACCGGTATAACTGGCCTGATCGGCCGTGCCGGTCCAGAATTTTATTCGCCTGACCGATGTGTTATTCTATGTTTTTTGGATTACCACACAAAATTATGTTTTTTTAGGTTTTACTGACCGACATGACTAGCCTGACAGGCCTTGCCGGTCCTGAATTTAGTTCAACTGATCGGTGTGATCTTTTTTGTTTTGGGATCACCACATCAGAGTATAATTTTTTGGGTTTTCCTGACCGGCCTGACTATGACTAGCCTGACCATACTTGCCGGTCCGGAATTTTGTTAAACTGACCGGTGTGATCTTCTTTGTTTTTTTGGATCACCACATAAAGTAAAATTTTTTGGGTTTTCCAGACCAGAATGACCGGCCTGAACGGTCCGGTCGGTCCGGAATTTTTTTCACCGGACCGCTTTGGGCTTCTCTGTTTTTTTGATCACCACAACGAATTAGATATTTTTCGGTTTTCCTGACCGGCATAACAGGCCTGATCGGTCGTGCCAGTTCAGAATTTTATTCGCCTGACCGATGTGTTCTTTTATGTTTTTTGGATTACCACACAAATTAGGTTTTTTTAGGTTTTCCTGACCAGCATGACTAGCCGGACTGGCCTTGCCGATCCTGAATTTTATTCAACTGACTGGTGTGATCTTCTTTGTTTTTTGGATCACCACGTCAAAGTAGAATTTTTTGAGTTTTCCTGATCGACATGACTGGCCTGAACGGTACGGTCGTTCTGGAATTTTTTTCGCCGGACCGCTTTGGGCTTCTTTGTTTTTTTGATTACCACAACAAATTAGAAATTTTTCGGTTTTCCTGACCGGCATAACAGGCCTGATCGGTCGTGCCAGTGCATAATTTTATTCGCCTGACCGATGTGTTCTTTTATGTTCTTTTTAATTACCACACAAAATTAGGATTTTTTAGGTTTTCCTGACGGGCATGACTAGCCTGACCGGCCTTGCCGGTCCTGAATTTTGTTCAACTGACTGGTGTGATCTTCTTTGTTTTTTGGATCATCACATCAAAATAGAATTTTTTGGGTTTTCTTGACCGGCCTGACTATGACTAGCCTAACCGGCCTTGCTGGTCCGGAATTTTGTCCAACCGACCGGTGTGATCTTGTTTGTTTTTTGGAACACAACATAAAGTAGAATTTTTTGGGTTTTCCTGACCGGCATGACTGGCCTGAACGGTCCGGAATTTTTTTCACCAGACCGCATTGGGCTTCTTTATTTTTTTTATCACCACAAGAAATTAGAAAATTTTCGGTTTTCCTGACCGGTATAACGGGCCTGATCGGCCGTGCCGGTCCAGAATTTTATTCGCCTGACCGATGTGTTATTCTATGTTTTTTGGATTACCACACAAAATTATGTTTTTTTAGGTTTTACTGACCGACATGACTAGCCTGACAGGCCTTGCCGGTCCTGAATTGTAACGACCCGCCTAGCACAGGCCGTTACCATACATACATACATACATACATACGTACTTATTTAATATGCATAACGTAAGCAGCGGAAATTTTTTTTTTTTTTTTTTTTTTACAGTGCGGATACTTGCAAAATATAACGATGTTTGCATACAACATAATTTACATAATAAGATCAAAACGCGAAGCGGTTAAAATCCCCACATTTCACAGCTTGCCCTACCCCGCTCGCCACCTTGCACCATCAGTTGCTGGTAGGTTGCTTACCTACAGCATAGACGTAAGTCACGTGAGCTTTCGCTCAGCAAGTACAACATATATATCCGCAACAATTAAACATAACCCATCATACATAACTTTTCATAGCATACATAACATGCTTAACTCATACATAACATCTTGAACTTATCATAACATACATATCATGTTATAACATCGCATAATATATGCATGAACCAATTATGCTCTTATTATGCCATCGTATTCATTCTTAACTTATCTTACTTATGGGCCCCTTATCATGAGTGTACGTACCGGGCGCGCTCTATGGACTTACTCTTGCCATAGCTCAACCCGACCTGACGCGGGTCGGTACGACACAGGCAAGCTTGCTTGCCATCATACTTGCTTTACATGAACTCATAATTATTCTTATTAGTGAACATGCTTCATGATGTCACTATACATAAATCATGCTTTAATTTCATAATCATGAACTGAACATACTTATCATAAACATAACATCATATCATAAACACTATTCATACTTGGGTAAGTATCAACAAGAGCCTATGCTGTAGGCGGAGTTGTACTTACCTTGAGTGCTATGTCCGAGACTTGTTGATCCACTGCAGGATACCTCAGCAGGCTATTTCCTGCTATATCAGAGGACATAAAGTAAGAATTTAGTTCTTACAGAATGTTGGTAATCAAACCAACATTCATACCTAGTCATAGTTATATGTTTCCCCCTTTTCTTAAACAAACCCGGATACTTCCTCTGTATCGCGGATACCCCTAAGGTTTAGGGTTTACTACACTTAACGTGTACTTTGATTGGTTACATAAAGTAACCTTGGCTAAACAGCCATCCTTAGTAGCGTTGGACTACTGTTCTTAAATCTTGGGCCTACGCTTTCTAAATATAACTCAATTGGTTATTTCAGATAACCCGAGTTTTTAGGCCCGACTAATCATTTTCACTATTTTATTGGGTTACGTTGGATAACCCTTGGGCTTATGGCCCAAACCAATAACTCGGAATCTTTTCCCAGTCATGGTTCACTTAACTCAATTAAAAACTCTTTCTTTACTTTGGAAAAACTTAGGATTTTAAGATCATTTGATAAAACTTAGAACGGTCTTTGTAAAAACCATTAAAAATAGAAACTGCCTTTGGAACAGTTTTTCACTGAGAATCAGTCAGTGAATGTGCAGAAATGTCCTTTTTCTGCACTGTTTTAGAAGTTTCTGTGCACGAATTTCTTGTTCACTGCACAGTTTTGAAATCCAATTTTCTATTTAAAAATCAAAGCCAAATTTGAAAAAGTTTTCTTCATGAAAGTTTTAAAGCATTAAAATCCTAAAACTTTCGTTTTGAACTCGAGACCCAAATCGGTCTCTAACCCATTCATTTTCCCTGTTAAACTCACCTGGCCGTGCTTAGGGTCTGGGCATGGTCAGGCTCGGTTTTCTTAAAAAGGAAGGTCATTGGAGCCTTATTTTCGAAAACTGTCCACGTTGTCCACTAGGAAAAATCCTACTCTACAACTTTTGTGTTTTACGTTTTTCCAAAATCTGCCTCTAAGGGCCTCAAATTTCGGTTTCCAGAAAACTGGGCAGATCTAACCCGAATTGGCAGTTTTCGGTATTTTCTTGGTTTCTCGTCCTAATTCGTGCACACTACCTCAACCGAACTCAGCGGGAGCCTAGAATCAACATACAACGCATTTCTAACGTCCCATTTTAACTCACATGAAGCTCAAACCCGTCCATGCAAGTCAAACAATCAAACTAAATTTTTAATGTTTCGGTTTGGCTAGTTTTCTTGATTTCTACTCACATAGCATACACATTTCCATCTAACACCCTAACATGCCATTTAAATGTTGTTGGGCAGATTTGGGGAAACATACAACCCTTAATTAATCTAGCATACAATCATACTCATAAGCACATATAATTGCACAATTAAACACTAAGCAAAACATAGCTTAAAATGCTAAATCAACCACCCCTAACTAATCAAGCACACACACACTAATAAAAATCTGACCTAAGGGCAGAATTTAAAGTGAGCTTATGCTCATTACAATTTAGCTTGTAATACATTTAAATCTCTAATTTAGAACTTAAATTGAGAGATTTAAGGGCCAAGAAAATTTTTACCTTATTTGTTCCAATATGGGTATGCTTGGCTCAATTTTCTCTCTTCCTTTCCCCTTGGTGCAGCCGGCCCTATGCTCCTCCAATGAGCTTGAAATTTTGCAGCCACTAGGGATGACTCCTACCAATGCTCCGGCCACTTTTCACACAAAACAGCCACCTCCCACTTGGTTTCCCCTTCACTTTTCCTTCCACCCTGCTGCTGCCACACAGCCGGCTACTATGGCCAATTTTGGTCTCCAAATTTTCTCCAACTTCTTGGCTTGCTTCCTAGTGAATACCTAACACTCCTAAGACCAATTCCTTGATTTCCCAAGCTTTTTCTTTCTCTTTGGCAGCTCCCTCAAGTTCGGATTTTGGGCTGGAATTTGACCAAAGTTTAGCTAGTTTTTCTAATTTTTGTGAATAGGATGCACTCCTATTTATAGGCAATTTTGAACTTTTTAAAATTGCAAAATAGTCCTTCAAAGTTCACCATTTAGCACTTAAGGGGGATGAGGTGGCCGGCCATCAATTCTAGAACCAACTAAAAATTCTTTCCAAATTTTCCTTAAATCCTTAAATGATGTCATAATTCAAAAGGTATGTGACATCACCACTAAGCCTTATTTGGCTAATTCTTCATTAGACAGTATATTTCAATACTAAACAGATATAGTTGATACTGTGGTCTTTGATTCACAGTACCGGCTATTAAAATGCAGTCCAAAATTTATCTGTCTAATAATGGACTATACGAAAAATTCTCTTTTCGCTTCGAGCCTTTTGGCCTTTAATCTCCTACTTAGTGTGCTTGATTTTTCTATGGTGGTTTTGAATCTAACTTAAACCATTTTATCTGAAAAATTTGGTTTTCCGCAGTATACTTCCCTATACCGCTAACCATTTTTCGATATCGTCAAAGAATTGATCTTTCTAGCCAATCTTGACTTTCTTAGGTCAATGTTGCCTATTCTGACAACGTGGACTCTCTTGGTTTTACTTTGACGGTTTCTGGTCAAACTTTGACTTTCTGGTCAAACTTTGACTCTCGGGTCAAACTTTGACTTTTGTAAAAATCATAGCGTTTTATACCTTTTTCCTCAAAAGGTCGTATGCTCAACTAAGCAATCATTTTTGAGTCTTATAAAAGCATAAGAACTCACAATTCTGAATAAAAACCCTAAACCGGGCTTTTGCATAATTACCTTCACGGTACAATTTAAATTTCTATACAAGAAATTGTACATTGTGAAATTCTAGTTATTACTGATTAGTTCAACTATCGGTGTGATCTTTTTTGTTTTTGGGATCACCACATCAGAGTTATAATTTTTGGGTTTTCCTGACTGGCCTGACATATGACTAGCCTGACACTTCCGGTCCGAATTTTGTACACTGACCGGTGTGATCTTCTTTGTTTTTTTGGATCACCACATAAAGTAAATTTTTTAGGTTTTCCAGACCAAATGACCGGCCTGAACGGTCCGGTCGGTCCGGAATTTTTTTCACGGACCGCTTTGGGCTTCTTTGTTTTTTGATCACCACAACGAATTAGAAATTTTTCGTTTTCCGGACCGGCATAACAGGCCTGATCGGTCGTGCCAGTTCAGAATTTTATTCGCCTGACCGATGTGTTCTTTTATGTTTTTGGATTACCATACAAAATTAGTTTTTTTAGGTTTCTGACGGCATGACTAGCCGACTGCTTGCCGATCCTGAATTTTTATTCAACTGACTGGTGTGATCTTCTTTGTTTTTTGGATCACCAAAAAATAGAATTTTTTGATTTTCCTGATCGACATTACTAGCCTGAACGGTACGGTCGTTCTGGAATTTTTTTCGCCGACCGCTTTGGGCTTCTTTGTTTTTTTGATTACCACAAAATTAGAAAATTTTTCGGTTTTCCTGAACGGCATAACAGGCCTGATCGGTCGTGCCAGTCCAGAATTTTATTCGCCTGACGATGTGTTTATTCTATGTTTTTTGGATTACCACACAAAATTAGGTTTTTTTAGGTTTTACTGACCGACATGACTAGCCTGACAGGCTTGCCGTCTGAATTTAGTTCAAACTGATCGGTGTGATCTTTTTTTTTTGGGATCACCACATCAGGTATAATTTTGGGTTTTCCTGACCGGCTGACTATGACTAGACTGACCATACTTGCCGGTCCGTAATTTTGTTCAACTGACCGGTGTGATCTTCTTTGTTTTTTTGGATCACATCATAAAGTAAATTTTTTGGGTTTCCAGACCAGAATGACCTGCCTGAACGGTCCGGTCGGTCCGGAATTTTTTTCACCGGACCGCTTTGGGCTTCTTTGTTTTTTTGATCACCACAACGAATTAGAAATTTTTCGGTTTTCCTGACGGCATAACAGGCCTGATCGGTCGTTGCCAGTTCAGAATTT
>CM046362.1:22983095-22993893 GCA_025413025.1 Ficus hispida | reverse complement strand
CAAAAAAATAAAGAAGCCCAAGCGGTCCGGTGAAAAATTCCGGACCGCCAACCGTTCAGGCCAAGTCATGCCGGTCAGGAAAACCCAAAAAATTCTACTTTGATGTGGTGATCTAAAAAAACAAAGAAGATCACACCGGTCAGTTGAACCAAAATTCCGGACCGGCAAGGCGGTCAGGCTAGTCAAAGTCAGCCGGTCAGAAAAACCAAAAAATTCTACTTTGATGTGGTGATCCAAAAACAAAGAAATCACACCGGTCAGTTGAACAAAATTCAAGACCGACAAGGCGGTCAGGCTAGTCATGCGGTCAGGAAAACCTAAAAAAACCTAATTTTGTGTGGTAATCCAAAAAACGTAGAAGAAACATCGGTCAGGCGAATAAAATTCTGGACTGGCACGACCGATCAGGCCAGTTATGCCGGTCAGAAAAACCAAATAATTTCTAATTTGTTATGGTGATCAAAAAAATAAAGAAGCCCAAAGCGGTCCGGTGAAAAAAATTCCGGACCGACCGGACCGTTCAGGCCAATCATGCCGGTCAGGAAAACCCAAAAAATTCTACTTTGATGTGGTGATCTAAAAAACAAAGAAGATCACACCGGTCAGTTGAACAAAATTCCGGACCGGCAAGGCCGGTCAGGCTAGTCAAAGTCATGCCGGTCAGAAAAACCCAAAAAATTCTACTTTGATGTGGTGATCCAAAAACAAAGAAGATCACACCGGTCAGTTGAACAAAATTCAAGACCGACAAGGCCGGTCAGGCTAGTCATGCGGTCAGGAAAACCTAAAAAACCTAATTTGTGTGGTAATCCAAAAAACGTAGAAGAACACATCGGTCAGGCGAATAAAATTCTGGACTGGCACGACCGATCAGGCCAGTTATGCCGGTCAGAAAAACCAAATAATTTCTAATTTATTATGGTGATCAAAAAAATAAAGAAGCCCAAAGCGGTCCGGTGAAAAAAATTCCGGACCGACCGGACCGTTCAGGCCAATCATGCCGGTCAGGAAAACCCAAAAAATTCTACTTTGATGTGGTGATCTAAAAAACAAAGAAGATCACACCGGTCAGTTGAACAAAATTCCGGACCGGCAAGGCCGGTCAGGCTAGTCAAAGTCATGCCGGTCAGAAAAACCCAAAAAATTCTACTTTGATGTGGTGATCCAAAAACAAAGAAGATCACACCGGTCAGTTGAACAAAATTCAAGACCGACAAGGCCGGTCAGGCTAGTCATGCCGGTCAGGAAAACCTAAAAAAACCTAATTTTGTGTGGTAATCCAAAAAACGTAGAAGAACACATCGGTCAGGCGAATAAAATTCTGGACTGGCACGACCGATCAGGCCAGTTATGCCGGTCAGAAAAACCAAATAATTTCTAATTTGTTATGGTGATCAAAAAAATAAAGAAGCCCAAAGCGGTCCGGTGAAAAAAATTCCGGACCGACCGGACCGTTCAGGCCAATCATGCCGGTCAGGAAAACCCAAAAAATTCTACTTTGATGTGGTGATCTAAAAAACAAAGAAGATCACACCGGTCAGTTGAACAAAATTCCGGACCGGCAAGGCCGGTCAGGCTAGTCAAAGTCATGCCGGTCAGAAAAACCCAAAAAATTCTACTTTGATGTGGTGATCCAAAAACAAAGAAGATCACACCGGTCAGTTGAACAAAATTCAAGACCGACAAGGCCGGTCAGGCTAGTCATGCCGGTCAGGAAAACCTAAAAAAACCTAATTTTGTGTGGTAATCCAAAAAACGTAGAAGAACACATCGGTCAGGCGAATAAAATTCTGGACTGGCACGACCGATCTGGCCAGTTATGCCGGTCAGAAAAACCAAATAATTTCTAATTTGTTATGGTGATCAAAAAAATAAAGAAGCCCAAAGCGGTCCGGTGAAAAAAATTCCGGACCGACCGGACCGTTCAGGCCAATCATGCCGGTCAGGAAAACCCAAAAAATTCTACTTTGATGTGGTGATCTAAAAAACAAAGAAGATCACACCGGTCAGTTGAACAAAATTCCGGACCGGCAAGGCCGGTCAGGCTAGTCAAAGTCATGCCGGTCAGAAAAACCCAAAAAATTCTACTTTGATGTGGTGATCCAAAAACAAAGAAGATCACACCGGTCAGTTGAACAAAATTCAAGACCGACAAGGCCGGTCAGGCTAGTCATGCCGGTCAGGAAAACCTAAAAAAACCTAATTTTGTGTGGTAATCCAAAAAACGTAGAAGAACACATCGGTCAGGCGAATAAAATTCTAGACTGGCACGACCGATCAGGCCAGTTATGCCGGTCAGAAAAACCAAATAATTTCTAATTTATTATGGTGATCAAAAAAATAAAGAAGCCCAAAGCGGTCCGGTGAAAAAAATTCCGGACCGACCGGACCGTTCAGGCCAATCATGCCGGTCAGGAAAACCCAAAAAATTCTACTTTGATGTGGTGATCTAAAAAACAAAGAAGATCACACCGGTCAGTTGAACAAAATTCCGGACCGGCAAGGCCGGTCAGGCTAGTCAAAGTCATGCCGGTCAGAAAAACCCAAAAAATTCTACTTTGATGTGGTGATCCAAAAACAAAGAAGATCACACCGGTCAGTTGAACAAAATTCAAGACCGACAAGGCCGGTCAGGCTAGTCATGCCGGTCAGGAAAACCTAAAAAAACCCTAATTTTGTGTGGTAATCCAAAAAACGTAGAAGAACACATCGGTCAGGCGAATAAAATTCTGGACTGGCACGACCGATCAGGCCAGTTATGCCGGTCAGAAAAACCAAATAATTTCTAATTTGTTATGGTGATCAAAAAAATAAAGAAGCCCAAAGCGGTCCGGTGAAAAAAATTCCGGACCGACCGGACCGTTCAGGCCAATCATGCCGGTCAGGAAAACCCAAAAAATTCTACTTTGATGTGGTGATCTAAAAAACAAAGAAGATCACACCGGTCAGTTGAACAAAATTCCGGACCGGCAAGGCCGGTCAGGCTAGTCAAAGTCATGCCGGTCAGAAAAACCCAAAAAATTCTACTTTGATGTGGTGATCCAAAAACAAAGAAGATCACACCGGTCAGTTGAACAAAATTCAAGACCGACAAGGCCGGTCAGGCTAGTCATGCCGGTCAGGAAAACCTAAAAAAACCTAATTTTGTGTGGTAATCCAAAAAACGTAGAAGAACACATCGGTCAGGCGAATAAAATTCTGGACTGGCACGACCGATCAGGCCAGTTATGCCGGTCAGAAAAACCAAATAATTTCTAATTTATTATGGTGATCAAAAAAATAAAGAAGCCCAAAGCGGTCCGGTGAAAAAAATTCCGGACCGACCGGACCGTTCAGGCCAATCATGCCGGTCAGGAAAACCCAAAAAATTCTACTTTGATGTGGTGATCTAAAAAACAAAGAAGATCACACCGGTCAGTTGAACAAAATTCCGGACCGGCAAGGCCGGTCAGGCTAGTCAAAGTCATGCCGGTCAGAAAAACCCAAAAAATTCTACTTTGATGTGGTGATCCAAAAACAAAGAAGATCACACCGGTCAGTTGAACAAAATTCAAGACCGACAAGGCCGGTCAGGCTAGTCATGCCGGTCAGGAAAACCTAAAAAAACCTAATTTTGTGTGGTAATCCAAAAAACGTAGAAGAACACATCGGTCAGGCGAATAAAATTCTGGACTGGCACGACCGATCAGGCCAGTTATGCCGGTCAGAAAAACCAAATAATTTCTAATTTATTATGGTGATCAAAAAAATAAAGAAGCCCAAAGCGGTCCGGTGAAAAAAATTCCGGACCGACCGGACCGTTCAGGCCAATCATGCCGGTCAGGAAAACCCAAAAAATTCTACTTTGATGTGGTGATCTAAAAAACAAAGAAGATCACACCGGTCAGTTGAACAAAATTCCGGACCGGCAAGGCCGGTCAGGCTAGTCAAAGTCATGCCGGTCAGAAAAACCCAAAAAATTCTACTTTGATGTGGTGATCCAAAAACAAAGAAGATCACACCGGTCAGTTGAACAAAATTCAAGACCGACAAGGCCGGTCAGGCTAGTCATGCCGGTCAGGAAAACCTAAAAAAACCTAATTTTGTGTGGTAATCCAAAAAACGTAGAAGAACACATCGGTCAGGCGAAAAAATTCTGGACGGCACGACCGATCAGGCCAGTTATGCCGGTCAGAAAAACCAAATAATTTCTAATTTGTTATGGTGATCAAAAAAATAAAGAAGCCCAAAGCGGTCCGGTGAAAAAAATTCCGGACCGACCGGACCGTTCAGGCCAATCATGCCGGTCAGGAAAACCCAAAAAATTCTACTTTGATGTGGTGATCTAAAAAACAAAGAAGATCACACCGGTCAGTTGAACAAAATTCCGGACCGGCAAGGCCGGTCAGGCTAGTCAAAGTCATGCCGGTCAGAAAAACCCAAAAAATTCTACTTTGATGTGGTGATCCAAAAACAAAGAAGATCACACCGGTCAGTTGAACAAAATTCAAGACCGACAAGGCCGGTCAGGCTAGTCATGCCGGTCAGGAAAACCTAAAAAAACCTAATTTTGTGTGGTAATCCAAAAAACGTAGAAGAACACATCGGTCAGGCGAATAAAATTCTGACTGGCACGACCGATCAGGCCAGTTATGCCGGTCAGAAAAACCAAATAATTTCTAATTTTTATGGTGATCAAAAAAATAAAGAAGCCCAAAGCGGTCCGGTGAAAAAAATTCCGGACCGACCGGACCGTTCAGGCCAATCATGCCGGTCAGGAAAACCCAAAAAATTCTACTTTGATGTGGTGATCTAAAAAACAAAGAAGATCACACCGGTCAGTTGAACAAAATTCCGGACCGGCAAGGCCGGTCAGGCTAGTCAAAGTCATGCCGGTCAGAAAAACCCAAAAAATTCTACTTTGATGTGGTGATCCAAAAACAAAGAAGATCACACCGGTCAGTTGAACAAAATTCAAGACCGACAAGGCCGGTCAGGCTAGTCATGCCGGTCAGGAAAACCTAAAAAAACCTAATTTTGTGTGGTAATCCAAAAAACGTAGAAGAACACATCGGTCAGGCGAATAAAATTCTGGACTGGCACGACCGATCAGGCCAGTTATGCCGGTCAGAAAAACCAAATAATTTCTAATTTTTATGGTGATCAAAAAAATAAAGAAGCCCAAAGCGGTCCGGTGAAAAAAATTCCGGACCGACCGGACCGTTCAGGCCAATCATGCCGGTCAGGAAAACCCAAAAAATTCTACTTTGATGTGGTGATCTAAAAAACAAAGAAGATCACACCGGTCAGTTGAACAAAATTCCGGACCGGCAAGGCCGGTCAGGCTAGTCAAAGTCATGCCGGTCAGAAAAACCCAAAAAATTCTACTTTGATGTGGTGATCCAAAAACAAAGAAGATCACACCGGTCAGTTGAACAAAATTCAAGACCGACAAGGCCGGTCAGGCTAGTCATGCCGGTCAGGAAAACCTAAAAAAACCTAATTTTGTGTGGTAATCCAAAAAACGTAGAAGAACACATCGGTCAGGCGAAAAAATTCTGGACTGGCACGACCGATCAGGCCAGTTATGCCGGTCAGAAAAACCAAATAATTTCTAATTTTTATGGTGATCAAAAAAATAAAGAAGCCCAAAGCGGTCCGGTGAAAAAAATTCCGGACCGACCGGACCGTTCAGGCCAATCATGCCGGTCAGGAAAACCCAAAAAATTCTACTTTGATGTGGTGATCTAAAAAACAAAGAAGATCACACCGGTCAGTTGAACAAAATTCCGGACCGGCAAGGCCGGTCAGGCTAGTCAAAGTCATGCCGGTCAGAAAAACCCAAAAAATTCTACTTTGATGTGGTGATCCAAAAACAAAGAAGATCACACCGGTCAGTTGAACAAAATTCAAGACCGACAAGGCCGGTCAGGCTAGTCATGCCGGTCAGGAAAACCTAAAAAAACCTAATTTTGTGTGGTAATCCAAAAAACGTAGAAGAACACATCGGTCAGGCGAATAAAATTCTAGACTGGCACGACCGATCAGGCCAGTTATGCCGGTCAGAAAAACCAAATAATTTCTAATTTATTATGGTGATCAAAAAAATAAAGAAGCCCAAAGCGGTCCGGTGAAAAAAATTCCGGACCGACCGGACCGTTCAGGCCAATCATGCCGGTCAGGAAAACCCAAAAAATTCTACTTTGATGTGGTGATCTAAAAAACAAAGAAGATCACACCGGTCAGTTGAACAAAATTCCGGACCGGCAAGGCCGGTCAGGCTAGTCAAAGTCATGCCGGTCAGAAAAACCCAAAAAATTCTACTTTGATGTGGTGATCCAAAAACAAAGAAGATCACACCGGTCAGTTGAACAAAATTCAAGACCGACAAGGCCGGTCAGGCTAGTCATGCCGGTCAGGAAAACCTAAAAAAACCTAATTTTGGTGGTAATCCAAAAAACGTAGAAGAACACATCGGTCAGGCGAATAAAATTCTGGACTGGCACGACCGATCAGGCCAGTTATGCCGGTCAGAAAAACCAAATAATTTCTAATTTTTATGGTGATCAAAAAAATAAAGAAGCCCAAAGCGGTCCGGTGAAAAAAATTCCGGACCGACCGGACCGTTCAGGCCAATCATGCCGGTCAGGAAAACCCAAAAAATTCTACTTTGATGTGGTGATCTAAAAAACAAAGAAGATCACACCGGTCAGTTGAACAAAATTCCGGACCGGCAAGGCCGGTCAGGCTAGTCAAAGTCATGCCGGTCAGAAAAACCCAAAAAATTCTACTTTGATGTGGTGATCCAAAAACAAAGAAGATCACACCGGTCAGTTGAACAAAATTCAAGACCGACAAGGCCGGTCAGGCTAGTCATGCCGGTCAGGAAAACCTAAAAAAACCTAATTTGTGTGGTAATCCAAAAAACGTAGAAGAACACATCGGTCAGGCGAATAAAATTCTAGACTGGCACGACCGATCAGGCCAGTTATGCCGGTCAGAAAAACCAAATAATTTCTAATTTTTATGGTGATCAAAAAAATAAAGAAGCCCAAAGCGGTCCGGTGAAAAAATTCCGGACCGACCGGACCGTTCAGGCCAATCATGCCGGTCAGGAAAACCCAAAAAATTCTATTTTGATGTGGTGATCTAAAAAACAAAGAAGATCACACCGGTCAGTTGAACAAAATTCCGGACCGGCAAGGCCGGTCAGGCTAGTCAAAGTCATGCCGGTCAGAAAAACCCAAAAAATTCTACTTTGATGTGGTGATCCAAAAACAAAGAAGATCACACCGGTCAGTTGAACAAAATTCAAGACCGACAAGGCCGGTCAGGCTAGTCATGCCGGTCAGGAAAACCTAAAAAAACCTAATTTTGTGTGGTAATCCAAAAAACGTAGAAGAACACATCGGTCAGGCGAATAAAATTCTGGACTGGCACGACCGATCAGGCCAGTTATGCCGGTCAGAAAAACCAAATAATTTCTAATTTATTATGGTGATCAAAAAAATAAAGAAGCCCAAAGCGGTCCGGTGAAAAAAATTCCGGACCGACCGGACCGTTCAGGCCAATCATGCCGGTCAGGAAAACCCAAAAAATTCTACTTTGATGTGGTGATCTAAAAAACAAAGAAGATCACACCGGTCAGTTGAACAAAATTCCGGACCGGCAAGGCCGGTCAGGCTAGTCAAAGTCATGCCGGTCAGAAAAACCCAAAAAATTCTACTTTGATGTGGTGATCCAAAAACAAAGAAGATCACACCGGTCAGTTGAACAAAATTCAAGACCGACAAGGCCGGTCAGGCTAGTCATGCCGGTCAGGAAAACCTAAAAAAACCTAATTTTGTGTGGTAATCCAAAAAACGTAGAAGAACACATCGGTCAGGCGAATAAAATTCTGGACTGGCACGACCGATCAGGCCAGTTATGCCGGTCAGAAAAACCAAATAATTTCTAATTTGTTATGGTGATCAAAAAAATAAAGAAGCCCAAACGGTCCGGTGAAAAAATTCCGGACCGACCGGACCGTTCAGGCCAATCATGCCGGTCAGGAAAACCCAAAAAATTCTACTTTGATGTGGTGATCTAAAAAACAAAGAAGATCACACCGGTCAGTTGAACAAAATTCCGGACCGGCAAGGCCGGTCAGGCTAGTCAAAGTCATGCCGGTCAGAAAAACCCAAAAATTCTACTTTGATGTGGTGATCCAAAAACAAAGAAGATCACACCGGTCAGTTGAACAAAATTCAAGACCGACAAGGCCGGTCAGGCTAGTCATGCCGGTCAGGAAAACCTAAAAAAACCTAATTTTGGTGGTAATCCAAAAAACGTAGAAGAACACATCGGTCAGGCGAATAAAATTCTGGACTGGCACGACCGATCAGGCCAGTTATGCCGGTCAGAAAAACCAAATAATTTCTAATTTTTATGGTGATCAAAAAATAAAGAAGCCCAAAGCGGTCCGGTGAAAAAAATTCCGGACCGACCGGACCGTTCAGGCCAATCATGCCTGTCAGGAAAACCCAAAAAATTCTACTTTGATGTGGTGATCTAAAAAACAAAGAAGATCACACCGGTCAGTTGAACAAAATTCCGGACCGGCAAGGCCGGTCAGGCTAGTCAAAGTCATGCCGGTCAGAAAAACCCAAAAAATTCTACTTTGATGTGGTGATCCAAAAACAAAGAAGATCACACCGGTCAGTTGAACAAAATTCAAGACCGACAAGGCCGGTCAGGCTAGTCATGCCGGTCAGGAAAACCTAAAAAAACCTAATTTTGTGTGGTAATCCAAAAAACGTAGAAGAACACATCGGTCAGGCGAATAAAATTCTGGACTGGCACGACCGATCAGGCCAGTTATGCCGGTCAGAAAAACCAAATAATTTCTAATTTTTATGGTGATCAAAAAAATAAAGAAGCCCAAACAAAGCGGTCCGGTGAAAAAAATTCCGGACCGACCGGACCGTTCAGGCCAATCATGCCGGTCAGGAAAACCCAAAAAATTCTACTTTGATGTGGTGATCTAAAAACAAAGAAGATCACACCGGTCAGTTGAACAAAATTCCGGACCGGCAAGGCCGGTCAGGCTAGTCAAAGTCATGCCGGTCAGAAAAACCCAAAAAATTCTACTTTGATGTGGTGATCCAAAAACAAAGAAGATCACACCGGTCAGTTGAACAAAATTCAAGACCGACAAGGCCGGTCAGGCTAGTCATGCCGGTCAGGAAAACCTAAAAAAACCTAATTTGTGTGGTAATCCAAAAAACGTAGAAGAACACATCGGTCAGGCGAATAAAATTCTAGACTGGCACGACCGATCAGGCCAGTTATGCCGGTCAGAAAAACCAAATAATTTCTAATTTTTATGGTGATCAAAAAAATAAAGAAGCCCAAAGCGGTCCGGTGAAAAAAATTCCGGACCGACCGGACCGTTCAGGCCAATCATGCCGGTCAGGAAAACCCAAAAAATTCTACTTTGATGTGGTGATCTAAAAAACAAAGAAGATCACACCGGTCAGTTGAACAAAATTCCGGACCGGCAAGGCCGGTCAGGCTAGTCAAAGTCATGCCGGTCAGAAAAACCCAAAAAATTCTACTTTGATGTGGTGATCCAAAAACAAAGAAGATCACACCGGTCAGTTGAACAAAATTCAAGACCGACAAGGCCGGTCAGGCTAGTCATGCCGGTCAGGAAAACCTAAAAAAACCTAATTTTGTGTGGTAATCCAAAAAACGTAGAAGAACACATCGGTCAGGCGAATAAAATTCTAGACTGGCACGACCGATCAGGCCAGTTATGCCGGTCAGAAAAACCAAATAATTTCTAATTTATTATGGTGATCAAAAAAATAAAGAAGCCCAAAGCGGTCCGGTGAAAAAAATTCCGGACCGACCGGACCGTTCAGGCCAATCATGCCGGTCAGGAAAACCCAAAAAATTCTACTTTGATGTGGTGATCTAAAAAACAAAGAAGATCACACCGGTCAGTTGAACAAAATTCCGGACCGGCAAGGCCGGTCAGGCTAGTCAAAGTCATGCCGGTCAGAAAAACCCAAAAAATTCTACTTTGATGTGGTGATCCAAAAACAAAGAAGATCACACCGGTCAGTTGAACAAAATTCAAGACCGACAAGGCCGGTCAGGCTAGTCATGCCGGTCAGGAAAACCTAAAAAAACCTAATTTTGTGTGGTAATCCAAAAAACGTAGAAGAACACATCGGTCAGGCGAATAAAATTCTAGACTGGCACGACCGATCAGGCCAGTTATGCCGGTCAGAAAAACCAAATAATTTCTAATTTGTTATGGTGATCAAAAAAATAAAGAAGCCCAAAGCGGTCCGGTGAAAAAAATTCCGGATCGACCGGACCGTTCAGGCCAATCATGCCGGTCAGGAAAACCCAAAAAATTCTACTTTGATGTGGTGATCTAAAAAACAAAGAAGATCACACCGGTCAGTTGAACAAAATTCCGGACCGGCAAGGCCGGTCAGGCTAGTCAAAGTCATGCCGGTCAGAAAAACCCAAAAAATTCTACTTTGATGTGGTGATCCAAAAACAAAGAAGATCACACCGGTCAGTTGAACAAAATTCAAGACGACAAGGCCGGTCAGGCTAGTCATGCCGGTCAGGAAAACCTAAAAAAACCTAATTTTGTGGTAATCCAAAAAACGTAGAAGAACACATCGGTCAGGCGAAAAAAATTCTAGACAGGCACGACCGATCAGGCCAGTTATGCCGGTCAGAAAAACCAAATAATTTCTAATTTATTATGGTGATCAAAAAAATAAAGAAGCCCAAAGCGGTTCGGTGAAAAAAATTC
>CM046362.1:22961484-22982995 GCA_025413025.1 Ficus hispida | reverse complement strand
CGATCAGGCCAGTTATGCCGGTCAGGAAAACCGAGAATTTTCTAATTTGTTGTGGTGATCAAAAAAATAAGAAGCCCAATGCGGTCTGGTGAAAAAATTCCGGACCGTTCAGGCCAGTCATGCCGGTCAGGAAAACCCAAAAAATTCTACTTTATGTGGTGATCCAAAAAACAAACAGATCACACCGGTCAGTTGGACAAAATTCCAGACCGACAAGGCCGGTTAGGCTAGTCATAGTCAGGCCGGTCAGGAAAACCCAAAAATTCTATTTGATATGATGATCCAAAAAACAAAGAAGAACACCAGTCAGTTGAACAAAATTCAGGACCGGCAAAGCCGGTCAGGCTAGTTATGCCCGTCAGGAAAACCTAAAAAAATCTAATTTTGTATGGTACTTCAAAAACATAGAAGAACACATCGGTCAGGCGAATAAAAGTATGGACTGGAACGACCGATCAGGCCAGTTATGCTGGTCAGGAAAACCGAAAAATTTCTAATTTGTTGTGCTGATCAAAAAAATAAAGAAGCCCAAAGCGGTCCGGTGAAAAAAATTCCGGACAGAACGGACCGCTCAGGCCAGTTATGCCGGTCAGGAAACCCAAAAAATTCTACTTTGATGTAGTGATCTAAAAAACAAAGAAGATCACACCGGTTAGTTGAACAAAATTCAGGACCGGCAAGGCCGGTCAGGCTGGTCGTGCCGGTCAGGAAAACCTAAAAAAACTAATTTTGTGGGTAATCCAAAAAACATAGAAGAACACATCGGTCAGGCGAATAAAATTCTGGACTGGCACGAACGATCAAGCCTGTTATGCCGGTCAGGAAAACCGAAAAATTTCTAATTTGTTGTGGTGATCAAAAAACAAAGAAGCCCAAAGCGGTCTGGTGAAAAAATTCCAGAACGACCGGACCGTTCAGGCCAGTCATGCCGGTCAGGAAAACCCAAAAATTCTACTTTGATGTGGTGATCCAAAAACAAAGAAGATCACACCGGTCAGTTGAACAAAATTCCGGACCGGCAAGTACGGTCAGGCTAGTCATAGTCAGGTCGGTCAGGAAAACCCAAAAAATTCTACTCTGATGTGGTGATCCCAAAACAAAAAAGATCACACCGGTCAGTTGAACTAAATTCAGGACCGGCAAGGCCTGTCAGGCTGGTCATGTCGGTCAGTAAAACCTAAAAAAACTAATTTTGTGTGGTAATTAAAAAAACATAGAATAACACATCGGTAAGGCAAATAAAATTCTGGACCGGCACGGCCGATCAGGCCAGTTATGCCGGTCAGGAAAACCGAGAATTTTCTAATTTGTTGTGGTGATCAAAAAAATAACGAAGCCCAATGCGGTCTGGTGAAAAAAATTCCGGACCGTTCAGGCCAGTCATGCCGGTCAGGAAAACCCAAAAAATTCTACTTTATGTGGTGATCCAAAAAACAAACAAGATCACACCGGTCAGTTGGACAAAATTCCAGACCGACAAGGCCGGTTAGGCTAGTCATAGTCAGGCCGGTCAGGAAAACCCAAAAAATTCTATTTTGATATGATGATCCAAAAAACAAAGAAGAACACACCAGTCAGTTGAACAAAATTCAGGACCGGCAAAGCCGGTCAGGCTAGTTATGCCCGTCAGGAAAACCTAAAAAATCCTAATTTTGTATGGTACTTCAAAAAACATAGAAGAACACATCGTCAGGCGAATAAAAGTATGGACTGGAACGACCGATCAGGCCAGTTATGCCGGTCAGGAAAACCGAAAAATTTCTAATTTGTTGTGCTGATCAAAAAAATAAAGAAGCCCAAAGCGGTCCGGTGAAAAAAATTCCGGACAGAACGGACCGTTCAGGCCAGTTATGCCGGTCAGGAAAACCCAAAAAATTCTACTTTGATGTAGTGATCTAAAAAACAAAGAAGATCACACCGGTTAGTTGAACAAAATTCAGGACCGGCAAGGCCGGTCAGGCTGGTCGTGCCGGTCAGGAAAACCTAAAAAAACTAATTTTGTGGGGTAATCCAAAAAACATAGAAGAACACATCGGTCAGGCGAATAAAATTCTGGACTGGCACGAACGATCAAGCCTGTTATGCCGGTCAGGAAAACCGAAAAATTTCTAATTTGTTGTGGTGATCAAAAAAACAAAGAAGCCCAAAGCGGTCTGGTGAAAAAAATTCCAGAACGACCGGACCGTTCAGGCCAGTCATGCCGGTCAGGAAAACCCAAAAAATTCTACTTTGATGTGGTGATCCAAAAAACAAATAAGATCACACCGGTCAGTTGAACAAAATTCCGGACCGGCAAGTACGGTCAGGCTAGTCATAGTCAGGTCGGTCAGGAAAACCCAAAAAATTCTACTCTGATGTGGTGATCCCAAAACAAAAAAGATCACACCGGTCAGTTGAACTAAATTCAGGACCGGCAAGGCCTGTCAGGCTGGTCATGTCGGTCAGTAAAACCTAAAAAAACTAATTTTGTGTGGTAATCAAAAAAACATAGAATAACACATCGGTAAGGCGAATAAAATTCTGGACCGGCACGGCCGATCAGGCCAGTTATGCCGGTCAGGAAAACCGAGAATTTTCTAATTTGTTGTGGTGATCAAAAAAATAAAGAAGCCCAATGCGGTCTGGTGAAAAAAATTCCGGACCGTTCAGGCCAGTCATGCCGGTCAGGAAAACCCAAAAAATTCTACTTTATGTGGTGATCCAAAAACAAACAAGATCACACCGGTCAGTTGGACAAAATTCCAGACCGACAAGGCCGGTTAGGCTAGTCATAGTCAGGCCGGTCAGGAAAACCCAAAAAATTCTATTTTGATATGATGATCCAAAAAACAAAGAAGAACACACCAGTCAGTTGAACAAAATTCAGGACCGGCAAAGCCGGTCAGGCTAGTTATGCCCGTCAGGAAAACCTAAAAAATCCTAATTTTGTATGGTACTTCAAAAAACATAGAAGAACACATCGGTCAGGCGAATAAAAGTATGGACTGGAACGACCGATCAGGCCAGTTATGCCGGTCAGGAAAACCGAAAAATTTCTAATTTGTTGTGCTGATCAAAAAAATAAAGAAGCCCAAAGCGGTCCGGTGAAAAAAATTCCGGACAGAACGGACCGTTCAGGCCAGTTATGCCGGTCAGGAAAACCCAAAAAATTCTACTTTGATGTAGTGATCTAAAAAACAAAGAAGATCACACCGGTTAGTTGAACAAAATTCAGGACCGGCAAGGCCGGTCAGGCTGGTCGTGCCGGTCAGGAAAACCTAAAAAAACTAATTTTGTGGGGTAATCCAAAAAACATAGAAGAACACATCGGTCAGGCGAATAAAATTCTGCACTGGCACGAACGATCAGGCATGTTATGCCGGTCAGGAAAACCGGAAAATTTCTAATTTGTTGTGGTGATCAAAAAAACAAAGAAGCCCAAAGAGGTCTGGTGAAAAAAATTCCAGAACGACCGGACCGTTCAGGCCAGTCATGCCGGTCAGCAAAACCCAAAAAATTCTACTTTGATGTGGTGATCCAAAAAACAAAGAAGATCACACCGGTCAGTTGAACAAAATTCCGGACCGGCAAGTACGGTCAGGCTAGTCATAGTCAGGTCGGTCAGGAAAACCCAAAAAATTCTACTCTGATGTGGTGATCCCAAAACAAAAAAGATCACACCGGTCAGTTGAACTAAATTCAGGACCGGCAAGGCCTGTCAGGCTGGTCATGTCGGTCAGTAAAACCTAAAAAAACTAATTTTGTGTGGTAATAAAAAAAACATAGAATAAGACATCGGTCAGGCGAATAAAATTCTGGACCGGCACGGCCGATCAGGCCAGTTATGCCGGTCAGGAAAACAGAGAATTTTCTAATTTTTTGTGGTGATCAAAAAAATAAAGAAGCCCAATGCGGTCTGGTGAAAAAAATTCCGGACCGTTCAGGCCAGTCATGCCGCTCAGGAAAACCCAAAAAATTCTACTTTATGTGGTGATCCAAAAAACAAACAAGATCACACCGGTCAGTTGGACAAAATTCCAGACCGGCAAGGCCGGTTAGGCTAGTCATAATCAGGCCGGTCAGGAAAACCCAAAAAATTCTATTTTGATGTGATGATCCAAAAAACAAAGAAGATCACACCAGTCAGTTGAACAAAATTCAGGACCGGCAAGGCCGGTCAGGCTAGTTATGCCCGTCAGGAAAACCTAAAAAATCCTAATTTTGTATGGTACTTCAAAAAACATAGAAGAACACATCAGTCAGGCGAATAAAATTCTGGACCGGCACGACCGATCAGGCCCGTTATGCCGGTCAGGAAAACCGAAAAAATTCTAATTTGTTGTGCTGATCAAAAAAATAAAGAAGCCCAAAGCGGTCCGGTGAAAAAAATTCCGGACAGAACGGACCGTTCAGGCCAGTTATGCCGGTCAGGAAAACCCAAAAAATTCTACTTTGATGTAGTGATCTAAAAAACAAAGAAGATCACACCGGTTAGTTGAACAAAATTCAGGACCGGCAAGGCCGGTCAGGCTGGTCGTGCCGGTCAGGAAAACCTAAAAAAACTAATTTTGTGGGGTAATCCAAAAAACATAGAAGAACACATCGGTCAGGCGAATAAAATTCTGCACTGGCACGAACGATCAGGCATGTTATGCCGGTCAGGAAAACCGGAAAATTTCTAATTTGTTGTGGTGATCAAAAAAACAAAGAAGCCCAAAGAGGTCTGGTGAAAAAAATTCCAGAACGACCGGACCGTTCAGGCCAGTCATGCCGGTCAGCAAAACCCAAAAAATTCTACTTTGATGTGGTGATCCAAAAAACAAAGAAGATCACACCGGTCAGTTGAACAAAATTCCGGACCGGCAAGTACGGTCAGGCTAGTCATAGTCAGGTCGGTCAGGAAAACCCAAAAAATTCTACTCTGATGTGGTGATCCCAAAACAAAAAAGATCACACCGGTCAGTTGAACTAAATTCAGGACCGGCAAGGCCTGTCAGGCTGGTCATGTCGGTCAGTAAAACCTAAAAAAACTAATTTTGTGTGGTAATAAAAAAAAACATAGAATAAGACATCGGTCAGGCGAATAAAATTCTGGACCGGCACGGCCGATCAGGCCAGTTATGCCGGTCAGGAAAACAGAGAATTTTCTAATTTTTTGTGGTGATCAAAAAAATAAAGAAGCCCAATGCGGTCTGGTGAAAAAAATTCCGGACCGTTCAGGCCAGTCATGCCGCTCAGGAAAACCCAAAAAATTCTACTTTATGTGGTGATCCAAAAAACAAACAAGATCACACCGGTCAGTTGGACAAAATTCCAGACCGGCAAGGCCGGTTAGGCTAGTCATAATCAGGCCGGTCAGGAAAACCCAAAAAATTCTATTTTGATGTGATGATCCAAAAAACAAAGAAGATCACACCAGTCAGTTGAACAAAATTCAGGACCGGCAAGGCCGGTCAGGCTAGTTATGCCCGTCAGGAAAACCTAAAAAATCCTAATTTTGTATGGTACTTCAAAAAACATAGAAGAACACATCAGTCAGGCGAATAAAATTCTGGACCGGCACGACCGATCAGGCCCGTTATGCCGGTCAGGAAAATCGAAAAAATTCTAATTTGTTGTGCTGATCAAAAAAATAAAGAAGATCACACCGGTTAGTTGAACAAAATTCAGGACCGGCAAAGCCGGTCAGGCTGGTCGTGCCGGTCAGGAAAACCTAAAAAAACCTAATTTTGTGTGGTTATCCAAAAAACATAGAAGAACACATCGGTCAGGCGAATAAAATTCTGGACTGGCACGAACGATCAGGCCGGTTATGCCTGTCAGGAAAACCGAAAAATTTCTAATTTGTTGTGGTGATCAAAAAAATAAAGAAGCCCAAAGCGGTCTGGTGAAAAAAATTCCAGAACGACCGGACCGTTCAGGCCAGTCATGCCGGTCAGGAAAACCCAAAAAATTCTACTTTGATGTGGTGATCCAAAAAACAAAGAAGATCACACCGGTCAGTTAAACAAAATTCCGGACCGGCAAGTACGGTCAGGCTAGTCATAGTCAGGTCGGTCAAGAAAACCCAAAAAATTCTACTCTGATGTGGTGATCCCAAAACAAAAAAGATCACACCGGTCAGTTGAACTAAATTCAGGACCGGCAAGGCCTGTCAGGCTGGTCATGTCGGTCAGTAAAACCTAAAAAAACTAATTTTGTGTGGTAATCAAAAAAACATAGAATAACACATCGGTCAGGCGAATAAAATTCTGGACCGGCACGGTCGATCAGGCCAGTTATGCCGGTCAGGAAAACCGAGAATTTTCTAATTTGTTGTGGTGATTAAAAAAATAAAGAAGCCCAATGCGGTCTGGTGAAAAAAATTCCGGACCGTTCAGGCCAGTCATGCCGGTTAGGAAAACCCAAAAAATTCTACTTTATGTGGTGACCCAAAAAACAAACAAGATCACACCGGTCAGTTGGACAAAATTCCAAACCGGCAAGGCCGGTTAGGCTAGTCATAGTCAGGCCGGTCAGGAAAACCCAAAAAATTCTATTTTGATGTGATGATCCAAAAAACAAAGAAGAACACACCAGTCAGTTGAACAAAATTCAGGACCGGCAAAGCCGGTCAGGCTAGTTATGCCCGTCAGGAAAACCTAAAAAATCCTAATTTTGTATGGTACTTCAAAAAACATATAAGAACACATCGGTCAGGTGAATAAAAGTATGGACTGGAACGACCGATCAGGCCAGTCATGCCGGTCAGGAAAACCGAAAAATTTCTAATTTGTTGTGCTGATCAAAAAAATAAAGAAGCCCAAAGCGGTCCGGTGAAAAAAATTCCGGACAGAACGGACCGTTCAGGCCAGTTATGCCGGTCAGGAAAACCCAAAAAATTCTACTTTGATGTAGTGATCTAAAAAACAAAGAAGATCACACCGGTTAGTTGAACAAAATTCAGGACCGGCAAGGCCGGTCAGGCTGGTCGTGCCGGTCAGGAAAACCTAAAAAAACTAATTTTGTGGCATAATCCAAAAAACATAGAAGAACACATCGGTCAGGCGAATAAAATTCTGGACTGGCACGAACGATCAGGCCTGTTATGCCGGTCAGGAAAACCGAAAAATTTCTAATTTGTTGTGGTGATCAAAAAACCAAAGAAGCCCAAAGCGGTCTGGTGAAAAAAATTCCAGAACGACCGAACCGTTCAGGCCAGTCATGCCGGTCAGGAAAACCCAAAAAATTCTACTTTGATGTGGTGATCCAAAAAACAAAGAAGTTCACACCGGTCAGTTGAACAAAATTCCGGACCGGCAAGTACGGTCAGGCTGGTCATGCCGGTCAGGAAAACCTAAAAAAACCTAATTTTGTGTGGTAATCCAAAAAACATAGAAGAACACATCGGTCAGGCGAATAAAATTCTGGACTGGCACGAACGATCAGGCCTGTTATGCCGGTCAGGAAAACCGAAAAATTTCTAATTTGTTGTGGTGATAAAAAAAACAAAGAAGCCCAAAGCGGTCTGGTGAAAAAAATTCCAGAACGACCGGACCGTTCAGGCCAGTCATGCCGGTCAGGAAAACCCAAAAAATTCTACTTTGATGTAGTGATCTAAAAAACAAAGAAGATCACACCGGTTAGTTGAACAAAATTCAGGACCGGCAAGGCCGGTCAGGCTGGTCATCCCGGTCAGGAAAACCTAAAAAATCGTAATTTTGTATGGTACTTCAAAAAACATAGAAGAACAAATCGGTCAGGCGAATAAAATTCTGGACCGGTGCGACCGATCAGACCAGTTATGCCGGTCAGGAAAACCGAAAAAATTCTAATTTGTTGTGATGATCAAAAAAACAAAGAAGCCCAAAGCGGTCCGGTGAAAAAAATTCCGGACCGACCGGAACGTTCAGTCCAGTAATGTCGGTCAGGAAAACGCAAAAAATTCTACTTTGATGTGGTTATCCAAAAAACAAAGAAAATCACACCGGTCAGTTGAACAAAATTCAAGACCGACAACGCCGCTCAGGCTAGTCATGCCGGTCAGGAAAACCTAAAAAAACCTAATTTTGTGTGGTAATCAAAAAACATAGAAGAATACATCGGTCCGGCGAATAAAATTCTGGACCGGCACGACCGATCAGGCCAGTTATGCCGGTCAGGAAAACCGAAAAATTTCTAATTTGTTGTGGTGATAAAAAAAACAAAGAAGCCCAAAGCGGTCTGGTGAAAAAAATTCCAGAACGACCGGACCGTTCAGGCCAGTCATGCCGGTCAGGAAAACCCAAAAAATTCTACTTTGATGTAGTGATCTAAAAAACAAAGAAGATCACACCGGTTAGTTGAACAAAATTCAGGACCGGCAAGGCCGGTCAGGCTGGTCATGCCGGTCAGGAAAACCTAAAAAAACCTAATTTTGTGTGGTAATCCAAAAAACATAGAAGAACACATCGGTCAGGCGAATAAAATTCTGGACTGGCACGAACGATCAGGCCTGTTATGCCGGTCAGGAAAACCGAAAAATTTCTAATTTGTTGTGGTGATCAAAAAAACAAAGAAGCCCAAAGCGGTCTGGTGAAAAAAATTCCAGAACGACCGGACCGTTCAGGCCAGTCATACCGGTCAGGAAAACCCAAAAAATTCTACTTTGATGTGGTGATCCAAAAAACAAAGAAGATCACACCGGTCAGTTGAACAAAATTCCGGACCGGCAAGTACGGTCAGGCTAGTCATAGTCAGGTCGGTTAGGAAAACCCAAAAAATTCTACTCTGATGTGGTGATCCCAAAACAAAAAAGATCACACCGCTCAGTTGAACTAAATTAAGGACCGGCAAGGCCTGTCAGGCTGGTCATGTCGGTCAGTATAACCTAAAAAAACTAATTTTGTGTGGTAATCAAAAAAACATAGAATAAGACATCGGTCAGGCGAATAAAATTCTGGACCGGCACGGCCGATCAGGCCAGTTATGCCGGTCAGGAAAACCGAGAATTTTCTAATTTTTTGTGGTGATAAAAAAAATAAAGAAGCCCAATGCGGTCTCGTGAAAAAAATTCCGGACCGTTCAGGCCAGTCATGCCGCTCAGGAAAACCCAAAAAATTCTACTTTATGTGGTGATCCAAAAAACAAACAAGATCACACCGGTCAGTTGGACAAAATTCTAGACCGGCAAGGCCGGTTAGGCTAGTCATAGTCAGGCCGGTCAGGAAAACCCAAAAAATTCTATTTTGATGTGATGATCCAAAAAACAAAGAAGAACACACCAGTCAGTTGAACAAAATTCAGGACCGGCAAAGCCGGTCAGGCTAGTTATGCCCGTCAGGAAAACCTAAAAAATCGTAATTTTGTATGGTACTTCAAAAAACATAGAAGAACACATCGGTCAGGCGAATAAAATTCTGGACCGGCGCGACCGATCAGGCCAGTTATGCCGGTCAGGAAAACCGAAAAAATTCTAATTTGTTGTGATGATCAAAAAAACAAAGAAGCCCAAAGTGGTCCGGTGAAAAAAATTCCGGACCGACCGGACCGTTCAGTCCGGTAATGTCGGTCAGGAAAACGCAAAAAATTCTACTTTGATGTGGTTATCCAAAAAACAAAGAAAATCACACCGGTCAGTTGAACAAAATTCAAGACCGATAAGGCCGCTCAGGCTAGTCATGCCGGTCAGGAAAACCTAAAAAAACCTAATTTTGTGTGGTAATCCAAAAAACATAGAAGAATACATCGGTCCGGCGAATAAAATTCTGGACCGGCACGACCGATCAGGCCAGTTATGCCGGTCAGGAAAACCGAAAAATTTCTAATTTGTTGTGGTGATCAAAAAAACAAAGAAGCCCAAAGCGGTCTGGTGAAAAAAATTCCAGAACGACCGGACCGTTCAGGCCAGTCATGCCGGTCAGGAAAACCCAAAAAATTCTACTTTGATGTAGTGATCTAAAAAACAAAGAAGATCACACCGGTTAGTTGAACAAAATTCAGGACCGGCAAGGCCGGTCAGGCTGGTCATGTTGGAAAAAAACGGATCCGATATCGGAGTTACGGCGCAGCGGAAGTTTTAAAATTTTTAATGCCGTTTCGAAAAGAATCTCATGATGCATATAACAATAAATTAAATTTATGATCAAGCGTACCTTATTTCTCGGATTCCGGAATCACTAGAGCGTTTGACCAACGTGTCTTCTCTACTATTCTCGTGTTCCACGTCTCAGAGTGTGTGTGGGCACACGTTCTATGAATCCAATCGATCGGTAATGCTTTCCGAAGTCTAGATCCCTCCTTCTCAATTCCGATGTTCCTCGTTGAGAATTCGATCCAACTTCTTTCTTCAAAACTACAAAACAGGAACCGGTTAACCTCCTATGAAAATTATCACTCGGTTTAACCTTCCTCACAGTTTTGATTCAATGGAATTTTCTCTCTTTTTCTTTCTCACAAGATAGCCGAATTTTCGTGAAGTAGAAGAAACCCAAATTATTTTTCTTCCACTCCAAAAAACGTTTTCCCCTTGTAAAAATACTCAAAAAAATTTTTTCTCAAGAATTCCTAGCCTTTATATAGAAGTCTAATCCTTTTCAAAATTTAATTCCTACTTGAAAAATAATTAATAATTATTTTTCTGGATAAATTTTGAACCAAAAGATCATACAACTTTAGGGCTAGATTCATTGAACCTAGAAACGTTTTTTCAAGAGGAAATCTCCTCCAAAAAATTCGGCCACTTTAGGATAAATCTAGATTGGTGGTTCAAATTTTAAATCAAGAATCTAGACTAGTGAAAAGATCCTAGTCCTATCTAGATTCAAATTTCTTTTAAACCCATTTTTGAATTTAAATAAGATTCACTCATTTGAATTAATATTTTCCACAAACATCAACCATATTAATTAATTTAAATAAATGGAATATTTGAATTTTTTCTTCCTCAAAAATCCATGCACCATATTTAAAGAAAAAAAATTCATCAAATAATCTCCATTATTTAAATCAATTAATAATTTAATGTTAGGAATATATTTGAACAATTTTGAAACAAAATTTTCTTCTCTCCACCTATCTAAAACCGTGCACCTCTTTTAGATTAGGAGAGAAAAATTTTGTTTTTCAAAATTAAATAATTCAAACACAATTTTATTTCCAAAATTCAAGTTAACCAATCACGTGTTGACAAATCATATTATTTGTCTACACAAATCCTACATGTCCAATCCTTTTTCGGATTGCATGTTAGAGAGTACCATGTCTTAATAGACATTACAAAATTCCATTTAAATTTACCGATCTCTTTAGGAACAAATCCCGAGACGCTATTTAGAACTATATGAGCTAGTAGAGGGACCCGATGGAAATATGTAAAGAGGCTCCTATAATTGTGAAAAATTAATCCCAGACTAATTATTCATCAATTATCAACTTCAAAACTATTCCACTAAAAGTTTGAAGCTGAACTCCTGTTTACATACCGTATTACGAAAGCTCTCTCACGCAGTGCTTCTTCCATGATTTATTCATCGCTTGTTTAATCCCCATATGTTATCCATGATTGAATTAAGGACTTTTTCCGTTTTACCTTTTCAATCATTTTAACTTAAAGTTCCATTATTCTCCATTGAAAGAACCACCAATTGTAAAACCATACAATTGGTAAACCATCAGAGAACACAAAGTAAACCGATGGCCAAGATCTTGTTATACTATCTTTCAATCCCCGAATAATGCCTTTAAGTAGATAACATGTACTATCGTTAAGATAGCTATGGATTCCATATCTATGAATCTTGATTTCTCTATCCATAAGTCATGCACCCAAAACACAAGTATATTGACCATAAATTAACAGTGTCTCACCTGTAGTGCATTAAAGTACATAAGTCATGGATACGAACTCAAGTAATCATTTCAGGATTAAGATTAATACAGGATGATAATCAAAGCTTCATTGATTCTTATAAACGGAATTATTAAACCGAATCAATTAACACTTTAGGTCCAGTCCAATGTCATACCTCAATACTGGTATACATTAAAGTTTCCACTCGGAACCAATCCGATGGTCAAGACAAACCATCCCTCCAAGGAAGTAGACAACTTGTACAATCTTATCATGAATAAGATCCCCAAATCTTATTCCATCGATTGCGGACTATTTATTTTCACTGTTATCAAATTACCATGTCTTCTATGTATACCCCGTATACATATGGTAATCCGATATATTTCCAACAGTCAAGGAGTATTTTATGTTTGCTCAACCATACAATCAACAAATGAAAGTAAATGGGACACAACTTATTAAACATGAATAACCTCCTCTTATTAATATCAAAATGTCATATTTACAGAAAATCCCTAACATTGATTTTCTATTCTTAGGGCACATTTAGATCCCAACAGGTCATGCCGGTCAGCAAAACCTAAAAAAACCTAATTTTGTGTGGTAATCCAAAAAACATAGAAGAACACATCGGTCAGGCGAATAAAATTCTGGACTGGCACGAACGATCAGGCCTGTTATGCCGGTCAGGAAAACCGAAAACTTTCTAATTTGTTGTGGTGATCAAAAAAACAAAGAAGCCCAAAGCGGTCTGGTGAAAAAAATTCCAGAACGACCGGACCGTTCAGGCCAGTCATGCCGGTCAGGAAAGCCCAAAAAATTCTACTTTGATGTGGTGATCCAAAAAACAAAGAAGATCACACCGGTCAGTTGAACAAAATTCCGGACCGGCAAGTACGGTCAGGCTAGTCATAGTCAGGTCGGTCAGGAAAACCCAAAAAATTCTACTCTGATGTGGTGATCCCAAAACAAAAAAGATCACACCGGTCAGTTGAACTAAATTCAGGACCGGCAAGGCCTGTCAGGCTGGTCATGTCGGTCAGTAAAACCTAAAAAAACTAATTTTGTGTGGTAATCAAAAAAACATAGAATAAGACATCGGTCAGGCGAATAAAATTCTGGACCGGCACGGCCGATCAGGCCAGTTATGCCGGTCAGGAAAACAGAGAATTTTCTAATTTTTTGTGGTGATCAAAAAAATAAAGAAGCCCAATGCGGTCTGGTGAAAAAAATTCCGGACCGTTCAGGCCAGTCATGCCGCTCAGGAAAACCCAAAAAATTCTACTTTATGTGGTGATCCAAAAAACAAACAAGATCACACCGGTCAGTTGGACAAAATTCCAGACCGGCAAGGCCGGTTAGGCTAGTCATAGTCAGGCCGGTCAGGAAAAGCCAAAAAATTCTATTTTGATGTGATGATCCAAAAAACAAAGAAGAACACACCAGTCAGTTGAACAAAATTCAGGACCGACAAAGCCGGTCAGGCTAGTTATGCCCGTCAGGAAAACCTAAAAAATCCTAATTTTGTATGGTACTTCAAAAAACGTAGAAGAACACATCGGTCAGGCGAATAAAATTCTGGACCAGCGCGACCGATCAGGCCAGTTATGCCGGTCAGGAAAACCGAAAAAATTGTAATTTGTTGTGATGATCAAAAAAACAAAGAAGCCCAAAGCGGTCCGGTGAAAAAAAATTCCGGACCGACCGGACCGTTCAGTCCAGTAATGTCGGTCAGGAAAACGCAAAAAATTCTACTTTGATGTGGTTATCCAAAAAACAAAGAAAATCACACCGGTCAGTTGAACAAAATTCAAGACCGACAAGGCCGGTCAGGCTAGTCATGCCGGTCAGGAAAACCTAAAAAAACTTAATTTTGTGTGGTAATCCAAAAAACATAGAAGAATACATTGGTCTGGCGAATAAAATTATGGACCGGCACGACCGATCATGCTAGTTATGCCGGTCAGGAAAACCGAAAAGTTTCAAATTTGTTGTGGTGATCAAAAAAATAAAGAAGCCCAATGCGGTACGGTGAAAAAAATTTCGGACCGTTCAGGCCAATCATGCCGGTTAGGAAAACCCAAAAAATTCTACATTATGTGGTGATCCAAAAAACAAACAAGATCACACCGGTCAGTTGGACAAAATTCCGTGCCGGCAAGGCCGGTCAGGCTAGTCGTAGTCAGGCCGGTCAGGAAAACCCAAAAAATTCTACTTTTATGTGATGATCCAAAAAACAAAGGAGAACACATCGGTCAGTTGAACAAAATTCAAGACCGACAAGGCCGGTCAGGCTAGTCATGCCGGTCAGGAAAACCTAAAAAAAACCTCATTTTGTGTGGTAATTCAAAAAACATAAAAGAACACATCGGTCAGGCGAATAAAAGTATGGACTGGAACGACCGATCAGGCCAGTTATGCCGGTCAGGAAAACCGAAAAATTTCTAATTTGTTGTGCTGATCAAAAAAATAAAGAAGCCCAAAGCGGTCCGGTGAAAAAAATTCCGGACAGAACGGACCGTTCAGGCCAGTTATGCCGGTCAGGAAAACCCAAAAAATTCTACTCTGATGTGGTGATCCCAAAACAAAAAAGATCACACCGGTCAGTTGAACTAAATTCCGGACCGGCAAGTACGGTCAGGCTAGTCATAGTCAGGTCGGTCAGGAAAACCCAAAAAACTCTACTCTGATGTGGTGATCCCAAAACAAAAAAGATCACACCGGTCAGTTGAACTAAATTCGGGACCGGCAAGGCCTGTCAGGCTGGTCATGTCGGTCAGTAAAACCTAAAAAAACTAATTTTGTATGGTAATCAAAAAAACATAGAATAACACATCGGTCAGGCGAATAAAATTCTGGACCGGCACGGCCGATCAGGCCAGTTATGCCGGTCAGGAAAACCGAGAATTTTCTAATTTGTTGTGGTGATCAAAAAAATAAAGAAGCCAAATGCGGTCTGGTGAAAAAAATTCCGGACAGTTCAGGCCAGTCATGTCGCTCAGGAAAACCCAAAAATTATACTTTATGTGGTGATCCAAAAAACAAAGAAGATCACACCGGTCAGTTGAACAAAATTCCGGACCGGCAAGTACGGTCAGGCTAGTCATAGTCAGGTCGGTCAGGAAAACCCAAAAAATTCTACTCTGATGTGGTGATCCCAAAACAAAAAAGATCACACCGGTCAGTTGAACTAAATTCAGGACCGGCAAGGCCTGTCAGGCTGGTCATATCGGTCAGTAAAACCTAAAAGAACTAATTTTGTGTGGTAATCAAAAAAACAAAGAATAACACATCGGTCATGCGAATAAAATTCTGAACCGGCACGGCCGATCAGGCCAGTTATGCCGGTCAGGAAAACCGAGAATTTTCTAATTTGTTGTGGTGATCAAAAAAATAAAGAAGCCCAATGCGGTCTGGTGAAAAAAATTCCGGACCGTTCAGGCCAGTCATGCCGCTCAGGAAAACCCAAAAAATTCTACTTTATGTGGTGATCCAAAAAACAAACAAGATCACACCGGTCAGTTGGACAAAATTCCAGACCGGCAAGGCCGGTTAGGCTAGTCATAGTCAGGCCGGTCAGGAAAAGCCAAAAAATTCTATTTTGATGTGATGATCCAAAAAACAAAGAAGAACACACCAGTCAGTTGAACAAAATTCAGGACCGACAAAGCCGGTCAGGCTAGTTATGCCCGTCAGGAAAACCTAAAAAATCCTAATTTTGTATGGTACTTCAAAAAACGTAGAAGAACACATCGGTCAGGCGAATAAAATTCTGGACCAGCGCGACCGATCAGGCCAGTTATGCCGGTCAGGAAAACCGAAAAAATTGTAATTTGTTGTGATGATCAAAAAAACAAAGAAGCCCAAAGCGGTCCGGTGAAAAAAAATTCCGGACCGACCGGACCGTTCAGTCCAGTAATGTCGGTCAGGAAAACGCAAAAAATTCTACTTTGATGTGGTTATCCAAAAAACAAAGAAAATCACACCGGTCAGTTGAACAAAATTCAAGACCGACAAGGCCGGTCAGGCTAGTCATGCCGGTCAGGAAAACCTAAAAAAACTTAATTTTGTGTGGTAATCCAAAAAACATAGAAGAATACATTGGTCTGGCGAATAAAATTATGGACCGGCACGACCGATCATGCTAGTTATGCCGGTCAGGAAAACCGAAAAGTTTCAAATTTGTTGTGGTGATCAAAAAAATAAAGAAGCCCAATGCGGTACGGTGAAAAAAATTTCGGACCGTTCAGGCCAATCATGCCGGTTAGGAAAACCCAAAAAATTCTACATTATGTGGTGATCCAAAAAACAAACAAGATCACACCGGTCAGTTGGACAAAATTCCGTGCCGGCAAGGCCGGTCAGGCTAGTCGTAGTCAGGCCGGTCAGGAAAACCCAAAAAATTCTACTTTTATGTGATGATCCAAAAAACAAAGGAGAACACATCGGTCAGTTGAACAAAATTCAAGACCGACAAGGCCGGTCAGGCTAGTCATGCCGGTCAGGAAAACCTAAAAAAAACCTCATTTTGTGTGGTAATTCAAAAAACATAAAAGAACACATCGGTCAGGCGAATAAAAGTATGGACTGGAACGACCGATCAGGCCAGTTATGCCGGTCAGGAAAACCGAAAAATTTCTAATTTGTTGTGCTGATCAAAAAAATAAAGAAGCCCAAAGCGGTCCGGTGAAAAAAATTCCGGACAGAACGGACCGTTCAGGCCAGTTATGCCGGTCAGGAAAACCCAAAAAATTCTACTCTGATGTGGTGATCCCAAAACAAAAAAGATCACACCGGTCAGTTGAACTAAATTCCGGACCGGCAAGTACGGTCAGGCTAGTCATAGTCAGGTCGGTCAGGAAAACCCAAAAAACTCTACTCTGATGTGGTGATCCCAAAACAAAAAAGATCACACCGGTCAGTTGAACTAAATTCGGGACCGGCAAGGCCTGTCAGGCTGGTCATGTCGGTCAGTAAAACCTAAAAAAACTAATTTTGTATGGTAATCAAAAAAACATAGAATAACACATCGGTCAGGCGAATAAAATTCTGGACCGGCACGGCCGATCAGGCCAGTTATGCCGGTCAGGAAAACCGAGAATTTTCTAATTTGTTGTGGTGATCAAAAAAATAAAGAAGCCAAATGCGGTCTGGTGAAAAAAATTCCGGACCGTTCAGGCCAGTCATGTCGCTCAGGAAAACCCAAAAATTATACTTTATGTGGTGATCCAAAAAACAAAGAAGATCACACCGGTCAGTTGAACAAAATTCCGGACCGGCAAGTACGGTCAGGCTAGTCATAGTCAGGTCGGTCAGGAAAACCCAAAAAATTCTACTCTGATGTGGTGATCCCAAAACAAAAAAGATCACACCGGTCAGTTGAACTAAATTCAGGACCGGCAAGGCCTGTCAGGCTGGTCATATCGGTCAGTAAAACCTAAAAGAACTAATTTTGTGTGGTAATCAAAAAAACAAAGAATAACACATCGGTCATGCGAATAAAATTCTGAACCGGCACGGCCGATCAGGCCAGTTATGCCGGTCAGGAAAACCGAGAATTTTCTAATTTGTTGTGGTGATCAAAAAAATAAAGAAGCCAAATGCGGTCTGGTGAAAAAAATTCCGGACCGTTCAGGCCAGTCATGTCGCTCAGGAAAACCCAAAAAATTCTACTTTATGTGGTGATCCAAAAAACAAACAAGATCACACCGGTCAGTTGGACAAAATTCCTGATCGGCAAGACCGGTTAGGCTAGTCATAATCAGGCCGGTCAGGAAAACCCAAAAAATTCTATTTTGATGTGATGATCCAAAAAACAAAGAAGATCACACCAGTCAGTTAAACAAAATTCAGGACCGGCAAGGCCGGTCAGGCTAGTTATGCCCGTCAGGAAAACCTAAAAAATCCTAATTTTGTATGGTACTACAAAAAACATAGAAGAACACATCGGTCAGGCGAATAAAATTCTGGACCGGCACGACCGATCAGGCCAGTTATGCCGGTCAGGAAAACCGAAAAAATTCTAATTTGTTGTGATGATCAAAAAAACAAAGAAGCCCAAAGCGGTCCGGTGAAAAAAATTCCGGACCGACCGGACTGTTCAGTCCAGTAATGTCGGTCAGGAAAACGCAACAAATTCTACTTTGATGTGCTTATCCAAAAAACAAAGAAAATCACACCGATCAGTTGAACAAAATTCAAGACCAACAAGGCCGGTCAGGCTAGTCGTAGTCTGGCCGGTCAGGAAACCCAAAAATTCTACTTTTATGTGATGATCCAAAAAACAAAGAAGATCACATCGGTCAGTTGAACAAAATTCAGGACCGACAAGGCCGGTCAGGCTGGTCATGCCGGTCAGGAAAACCTAAAAAAACCTAATTTTTTGTGGTAATCCAAAAAACATAGAAGAACACATCGGTAAGGCGAATAAAATTCTGGACTGGCACGAACGATTAGGCCTGTTATGACGGTCAGGAAAACCGAAAAATTTCTAATTTGTTGTGTTGATAAAAAAAACAAAGAAGCCCAAAGCGGTCCGGTGAAAAAAATTCCAGAACGACCGGACCGTTCAGGCTAGTCATGCCGGTCAGAAAAACCCAAAAAATTCTACTTTGATGTGGTGATCCAAAAAACAAAGAAGATCACACCGGTCAGTTGAAGAAAATTCCGGACCGGCAAGTACGGTCAGGCTAGTCATAGTCAGGTCGGTCAGGAAAACCCAAAAAATTCTACTCTGATGTGGTGATCCCAAAACTAAAAAGATCACACCGGTCAGTTGAACTAAATTCAGGACCGGCAAGGCCTGTCAGGCTTGTCATGCCTGTCAGGAAAACCTAAAAAATCCTAATTTTGTGTGGTAATTAAAAAAAACATAAAAGAACACATCGGTCAGGCGAATAAAATTCTGCACTGGCACGACGATCAGGCCAGTTTTGCCGGTCAGGAAAACCGAAAAATTTATAATTTGTTGTGCTGATCAAAAAAATAAAGAAGCCCAAAGCGGTCCGGTGAAAAAAATTCCGAACAGAACGGACCGTTCAGGCCAGTTATGCCGGTCAGGAAAACCTAAAAAATTCTACTTTGATATGGTGATCCAAAAAACAAAGAAGATCACACCGGTTAGTTGAACAAAATGTAGGACCGGCAAGGCCGGTCAGGCTGGTCATGTCGGTCAGGAAAACCTAAAAAAACCTAATTTTGTTTGGTAATCCAAAAAACATAGAAGAACACATCTGTCAGGTGAATACAATTCTAGACTGGCACGACCGATCAGGCCTGTTATGCAGGTCAGGAAAACCGAAAAATTTCTAATTTGTTGTTTGATAAAAAAAACAAAGAAGCCCAAAGCGGTCCGGTGAAAAAAATTCCAGAACGACCGGACCGTTCAGACCAGTCATGCCGATCGGGAAAACCCAAAAAATTCTACTTTGATGTGGTGATCCAAAAAATAAAGAAGATCACACCGGTCAGTTGAAGAAAATTCCGGACCGGCAAGTACGGTCAGGCTAGTCATAGTCAGGTCGGTCAGGAAAACCCAAAAAATTCTACTCTGATGTGGTGATCCCAAAACAAAAAAGATCACACCGGTCAGTTGAACTAAATTCAGGACCGGCAAGGCCTGTCAGGCTTGTCATGCCTGTCAGGAAAACTTAAAAAATCCTAATTTTGTGTGGTAATTAAAAAAAACATAAAAGAACACATCGGTCAGGCGAATAAAATTCTGCACTGGCACGACCGATCAGGCCAGTTTTGCCGGTCAGGAAAACCGAAAAATTTATAATTTGTTGTGCTGATCAAAAAAATAAAGAAGCCCAAAGCGGTCCGGTGAAAAAAATTCCGGACAGAACGGACCGTTCAGGCCAGTTATGCCGGTCAGGAAAACCTAAAAAATTCTACTTTGATGTGGTGATCCAAAAAACAAAGAAGATCACACCGGTTAGTTGAACAAAATGTAGGACCGGCAAGGCCGGTCAGGCTGGTCATGTCGGTTAGGAAAACCTAAAAAAACCTAATTTTGTTTGGTAATCCAAAAAACATAGAAGAACACATCGGTCAGGTGAATACAATTCTAGACTGGCACGACCGATCAGGCCTGTTATGCAGGTCAGGAAAACCGAAAAATTTCTAATTTGTTGTTTGATAAAAAAAACAAAGAAGCCCAAAGCGGTCCGGTGAAAAAAATTCCAGAACGACCGGACCGTTCAGGCCAGTCATGCCGATCGGGAAAACCCAAAAAATTCTACTTTGATGTGGTGATCCAAAAAATAAAGAAGATCACACCGGTCAGTTGAAGAAAATTCCGGACCGGCAAGTACGGTCAGGCTAGTCATAGTCAGGTCGGTCAGGAAAACCCAAAAAATTCTACTCTGATGTGGTGATCCCAAAACAAAAAAGATCACACCGGTCAGTTGAACTAAATTCAAGACCGACAAGGCCTGTCAGGCTTGTCATGCCCATCAGGAAAACATAAAAAATCCTAATTTTGTGTGGTAATTAAAAAAAACATAAAAAAACACATCGGTCAGGCGAATAAAATTCTGCACTGGCACAACCGATCAGGCCAGTTATGCCGGTCAGGAAAACCGAAAAATTTATAAATTGTTGTGCTGATCAAAAAAATAAAGAAGCCCAAAGCAGTCCTGTAATACCTGATTTTTCATGTCTGAACGATTCTATGTATAAAATGTACATTGAACCGTAAAGGTATTTATGAAAAAAGCCCAGTTAAGGGTTTTTAATTATGTTTTGTGAGTTTTATGGCTTTATAAGACTCAAAAATGGTTATGTATTTAAGAAAATGACCTTTTTAGGTAATATGGAGCAAAATCTTGAAATTTTGTAAAAAGTCAAAGTTTGACCAAAAACCGTCGCGGTTGACCAAAAGTCAACTGTTGACCATGGAAGTCAAAACTTGACAAAAAGGTCCCTAATTGACAAGAAAGTCGATGGTTGACCCGAAAAGTTTAAGAAATGACTTTATGTTTAGATATTGATCTGTATAAATTGCACCGGGTAAACCCGTGCCTTTTTGCAGATAAAAAGTTATGTTTAAGACATGAGAACCACCTTAGAAAATCAAGCACATTAAGTTGAAGCTTAGGGCAAAAGAGTTTGATGAAATAAGAAAAAAATTTCATACCGTCCAGTATTACACGGATGAATTTTGGACTGCAGTTCGGTAAATCAATACTGTGCATAAGTGAATCCAGTATTGAAAATACCTGTGGTAACTTAAATATGGACTGCTTATTGGCAAAAGAGCCAAACAAGCTTAGACTTTGGCTTACCTCATGTAACTTTTTGATTATTACATCATTAGTTGAATTAAGGAAAATGGAAGAAATGAGTTGTCTTCCACCACCCTTAATGGCCGGCCACATACCCCCCTCCAATGTCCAATTTTCTGATTTTTTGAGGGCTAAAGTGTGCAAATATGAGAAGTTTCCAACCTCTATAAATAGGGGTGGCCTTTGTTCACAATTAAAGAGAAAACTTAGCCAAACTCTTGCATTTTTCTTCACACAAATCCGGACTTAAGGGAGAAGAGAAAGGCAAGAAAAATTTGCAAAACTTAGAGTGTGGAGGGCTTAGAGTGGTCGGGTTCAAGGTGGAAACCAAGCCAAAAAGTTGGAAAAAAATTTGGTGCCATTTCCCTAGTAAGGCCGGATCTAGGGGGGGGGAGAACCAAGCGTGATCCAAACCGGTTGGAGTTGTAGGCAA
>CM046362.1:22944500-22961384 GCA_025413025.1 Ficus hispida | reverse complement strand
ATTTGTTGTGCTGATAAAAAAACAAAGAAGCCCAAAGCGGTCCGGTGAAAAAAATTCCGGACCAACCGGACCGTTCAGGCCAGTCATTCTGGTCTGGAAAACCCAAAAAATTTTACTTTATGTGGTGATCCAAAAAAACAAAGAAGATCACACCGGTCAGTTGAACAAAATTCCGGACCGGTAAATACGGTCATGCTAGTCACAGTCAGGTCGGTCAGGAAAACCCAAAAAATTCTACTCTGATGTGCTGATCCCAAAACAAAAAAGATCACACCGGTCGACCGGCAAAGCCTGTCAGGCTGGTCATGTCGGTCAGTAAAACCTAAAAAAACCTAATTTTGTGTGGTAATCCAAAAAACATAGAAGAATACATCGGTCAGGCGAATAAATTCTGGATCGGCACGGCCGATCAGGCCAGTTATGCCGGTCAGGAAAACCGAAAATTTTCTAATTTGTTGTGGTGATCAAAAAAATAAAGAAGCCCAATGCGGTCTGGTGAAAAAAATTCTGGACCGTTCAGGCCAGTCATGCCGGTCAGGAAAACCCAAAAAATTCTACTTTATGCGGTGATCCAAAAAACAAATAAGATCACACCGGTCAGTTGGACAAAATTCCGGACCGGCATGGCCGGTTAGGCTAGTCATAGTCAGGCCGGTCAGGAAAACCCAAAAAATTCTATTTTGATGTGATGATCCAAAAAACAAAGAAGATCACACCAGTTAGTTGAACAAAATTCAGGACCGGCAAGGCCGGTCAGGCTAGTTATGCCCGTCTGGAAAACCTAAAAAATCCAAATTTTGTGTGGTAATTAAAAAAAACATAAAAGAACACATCGGTCAGGCGAATAAAATTCTGCACTGGCACGACCGATCAGGCCTGTTATGCTGGTCAGGAAAACCGAAAAATTTATAATTCGTTGTGCTGATAAAAAAAATAAAGAAGCCCAAAGCGGACCGGAGAAAAAAATTCCGTACAGAACGGACCGTTCAGGCCAGTTATGCCGGTCAGGAAAACCTAAAAAATTCTACTTTGATGTGGTGATCCAAAAAACAAAGAAGATCACGCCGGTTAGTTGAACAAAATGCAGGACCGGCAAGGCCGGTCAGGCTGGTCATGTCGGTCAGAAAAACCTAAAAAAACCTAATTTTGTGTGGTAATCCAAAAAACATAGAAGAACACATCGGTCAGGCGAATAAAATTCTGGACTGGCACGACCGATCAGACCTGTTATGCCAGTCGGGAAAACCGAAAAATTTCTAATTTGTTGTGGTAATCAAAAACAAAGAAGCCCAAAGCGGTCCGGTGAAAAAAATTCCAGAACGACCGGACCGTTCAGGCTAGTCATGCCGGTCAGGAAAACCTAAAAAATTCTACTTTGATGTGGTGATCCAAAAAACAAAGAAGATCACGCCGGTTAGTTGAACAAAATTCAGGACCGGCAAGGCCAGTCCGGCTTGTCATGCTGGTTAGGAAAACCTAAAAAAACCTATTTTTGTGTGGTAATCCAAAAAACATAAAAGAACACATCGGTCAGGCGAATAAAAGTATGGACCGGAACGACCGATCAGGCCAGTTATGCCGGTCAGGAAAACCGAAAAATTTCTAATTTGTTGTGCTGATAAAAAAACAAAGAAGCCCAAAGCGGTCCGGTGAAAAAAATTCCGGACCAACCGGACCGTTCAGGCCAGTCATTCTGGTCTGGAAAACCCAAAAAATTTTACTTTATGTGGTGATCCAAAAAAACAAAGAAGATCACACCGGTCAGTTGAACAAAATTCCGGACCGGTAAATACGGTCATGCTAGTCACAGTCAGGTCGGTCAGGAAAACCCAAAAAATTCTACTCTGATGTGCTGATCCCAAAACAAAAAAGATCACACCGGTCGACCGGCAAAGCCTGTCAGGCTGGTCATGTCGGTCAGTAAAACCTAAAAAAACCTAATTTTGTGTGGTAATCCAAAAAACATAGAAGAATACATCGGTCAGGCGAATAAATTCTGGATCGGCACGGCCGATCAGGCCAGTTATGCCGGTCAGGAAAACCGAAAATTTTCTAATTTGTTGTGGTGATCAAAAAAATAAAGAAGCCCAATGCGGTCTGGTGAAAAAAATTCTGGACCGTTCAGGCCAGTCATGCCGGTCAGGAAAACCCAAAAAATTCTACTTTATGCGGTGATCCAAAAAACAAAGAAGATCACACCGGTCAGTTGGACAAAATTCCGGACCGGCATGGCCGGTTAGGCTAGTCATAGTCAGGCCGGTCAGGAAAACCCAAAAAATTCTATTTTGATGTGATGATCCAAAAAACAAAGAAGATCACACCAGTTAGTTGAACAAAATTCAGGACCGGCAAGGCCGGTCAGGCTAGTTATGCCCGTCTGGAAAACCTAAAAAATCCAAATTTTGTGTGGTAATTAAAAAAAACATAAAAGAACACATCGGTCAGGCGAATAAAATTCTGCACTGGCACGACCGATCAGGCCTGTTATGCTGGTCAGGAAAACCGAAAAATTTATAATTCGTTGTGCTGATAAAAAAAATAAAGAAGCCCAAAGCGGACCGGAGAAAAAAATTCCGTACAGAACGGACCGTTCAGGCCAGTTATGCCGGTCAGGAAAACCTAAAAAATTCTACTTTGATGTGGTGATCCAAAAAACAAAGAAGATCACGCCGGTTAGTTGAACAAAATGCAGGACCGGCAAGGCCGGTCAGGCTGGTCATGTCGGTCAGAAAAACCTAAAAAAACCTAATTTTGTGTGGTAATCCAAAAAACATAGAAGAACACATCGGTCAGGCGAATAAAATTCTGGACTGGCACGACCGATCAGACCTGTTATGCCAGTCGGGAAAACCGAAAAATTTCTAATTTGTTGTGGTAATCAAAAAACAAAGAAGCCCAAAGCGGTCCGGTGAAAAAAATTCCAGAACGACCGGACCGTTCAGGCTAGTCATGCCGGTCAGGAAAACCTAAAAAATTCTACTTTGATGTGGTGATCCAAAAAACAAAGAAGATCACGCCGGTTAGTTGAACAAAATTCAGGACCGGCAAGGCCAGTCCGGCTTGTCATGCTGGTTAGGAAAACCTAAAAAAACCTATTTTTGTGTGGTAATCCAAAAAACATAAAAGAACACATCGGTCAGGCGAATAAAAGTATGGACCGGAACGACCGATCAGGCCAGTTATGCCGGTCAGGAAAACCGAAAAATTTCTAATTTGTTGTGCTGATAAAAAAACAAAGAAGCCCAAAGCGGTCCGGTGAAAAAAATTCCGGACCAACCGGACCGTTCAGGCCAGTCATTCTGGTCTGGAAAACCCAAAAAATTTTACTTTATGTGGTGATCCAAAAAAACAAAGAAGATCACACCGGTCAGTTGAACAAAATTCCGGACCGGTAAATACGGTCATGCTAGTCACAGTCAGGTCGGTCAGGAAAACCCAAAAAATTCTACTCTGATGTGCTGATCCCAAAACAAAAAAGATCACACCGGTCGACCGGCAAAGCCTGTCAGGCTGGTCATGTCGGTCAGTAAAACCTAAAAAAACCTAATTTTGTGTGGTAATCCAAAAAACATAGAAGAATACATCGGTCAGGCGAATAAATTCTGGATCGGCACGGCCGATCAGGCCAGTTATGCCGGTCAGGAAAACCGAAAATTTTCTAATTTGTTGTGGTGATCAAAAAAATAAAGAAGCCCAATGCGGTCTGGTGAAAAAAATTCTGGACCGTTCAGGCCAGTCATGCCGGTCAGGAAAACCCAAAAAATTCTACTTTATGCGGTGATCCAAAAAACAAAGAAGATCACACCGGTCAGTTGGACAAAATTCCGGACCGGCATGGCCGGTTAGGCTAGTCATAGTCAGGCCGGTCAGGAAAACCCAAAAAATTCTATTTTGATGTGATGATCCAAAAAACAAAGAAGATCACACCAGTTAGTTGAACAAAATTCAGGACCGGCAAGGCCGGTCAGGCTAGTTATGCCCGTCTGGAAAACCTAAAAAATCCAAATTTTGTGTGGTAATTAAAAAAAACATAAAAGAACACATCGGTCAGGCGAATAAAATTCTGCACTGGCACGACCGATCAGGCCTGTTATGCTGGTCAGGAAAACCGAAAAATTTATAATTCGTTGTGCTGATAAAAAAAATAAAGAAGCCCAAAGCGGTCCGGTGAAAAAAATTCCGTACAGAACGGACCGTTCAGGCCAGTTATGCCGGTCAGGAAAACCTAAAAAATTCTACTTTGATGTGGTGATCCAAAAAACAAAGAAGATCACGCCGGTTAGTTGAACAAAATGCAGGACCGGCAAGGCCGGTCAGGCTGGTCATGTCGGTCAGAAAAACCTAAAAAAACCTAATTTTGTGTGGTAATCCAAAAAACATAGAAGAACACATCGGTCAGGCGAATAAAATTCTGGACTGGCACGACCGATCAGACCTGTTATGCCAGTCGGGAAAACCGAAAAATTTCTAATTTGTTGTGGTAATCAAAAAACAAAGAAGCCCAAAGCGGTCCGGTGAAAAAAATTCCAGAACGACCGGACCGTTCAGGCTAGTCATGCCGGTCAGGAAAACCTAAAAAATTCTACTTTGATGTGGTGATCCAAAAAACAAAGAAGATCACGCCGGTTAGTTGAACAAAATTCAGGACCGGCAAGGCCAGTCCGGCTTGTCATGCTGGTTAGGAAAACCTAAAAAAACCTATTTTTGTGTGGTAATCCAAAAAACATAAAAGAACACATCGGTCAGGCGAATAAAAGTATGGACCGGAACGACCGATCAGGCCAGTTATGCCGGTCAGGAAAACCGAAAAATTTCTAATTTGTTGTGCTGATAAAAAAACAAAGAAGCCCAAAGCGGTCCGGTGAAAAAAATTCCGGACCAACCGGACCGTTCAGGCCAGTCATTCTGGTCTGGAAAACCCAAAAAATTTTACTTTATGTGGTGATCCAAAAAAACAAAGAAGATCACACCGGTCAGTTGAACAAAATTCCGGACCGGTAAATACGGTCATGCTAGTCACAGTCAGGTCGGTCAGGAAAACCCAAAAAATTCTACTCTGATGTGCTGATCCCAAAACAAAAAAGATCACACCGGTCGACCGGCAAAGCCTGTCAGGCTGGTCATGTCGGTCAGTAAAACCTAAAAAAACCTAATTTTGTGTGGTAATCCAAAAAACATAGAAGAATACATCGGTCAGGCGAATAAATTCTGGATCGGCACGGCCGATCAGGCCAGTTATGCCGGTCAGGAAAACCGAAAATTTTCTAATTTGTTGTGGTGATCAAAAAAATAAAGAAGCCCAATGCGGTCTGGTGAAAAAAATTCTGGACCGTTCAGGCCAGTCATGCCGGTCAGGAAAACCCAAAAAATTCTACTTTATGCGGTGATCCAAAAAACAAAGAAGATCACACCGGTCAGTTGGACAAAATTCCGGACCGGCATGGCCGGTTAGGCTAGTCATAGTCAGGCCGGTCAGGAAAACCCAAAAAATTCTATTTTGATGTGATGATCCAAAAAACAAAGAAGATCACACCAGTTAGTTGAACAAAATTCAGGACCGGCAAGGCCGGTCAGGCTAGTTATGCCCGTCTGGAAAACCTAAAAAATCCAAATTTTGTGTGGTAATTAAAAAAAACATAAAAGAACACATCGGTCAGGCGAATAAAATTCTGCACTGGCACGACCGATCAGGCCTGTTATGCTGGTCAGGAAAACCGAAAAATTTATAATTCGTTGTGCTGATAAAAAAAATAAAGAAGCCCAAAGCGGACCGGAGAAAAAAATTCCGTACAGAACGGACCGTTCAGGCCAGTTATGCCGGTCAGGAAAACCTAAAAAATTCTACTTTGATGTGGTGATCCAAAAAACAAAGAAGATCACGCCGGTTAGTTGAACAAAATGCAGGACCGGCAAGGCCGGTCAGGCTGGTCATGTCGGTCAGAAAAACCTAAAAAAACCTAATTTTGTGTGGTAATCCAAAAAACATAGAAGAACACATCGGTCAGGCGAATAAAATTCTGGACTGGCACGACCGATCAGACCTGTTATGCCAGTCGGGAAAACCGAAAAATTTCTAATTTGTTGTGGTAATCAAAAAACAAAGAAGCCCAAAGCGGTCCGGTGAAAAAAATTCCAGAACGACCGGACCGTTCAGGCTAGTCATGCCGGTCAGGAAAACCTAAAAAATTCTACTTTGATGTGGTGATCCAAAAAACAAAGAAGATCACGCCGGTTAGTTGAACAAAATTCAGGACCGGCAAGGCCAGTCCGGCTTGTCATGCTGGTTAGGAAAACCTAAAAAAACCTATTTTTGTGTGGTAATCCAAAAAACATAAAAGAACACATCGGTCAGGCGAATAAAAGTATGGACCGGAACGACCGATCAGGCCAGTTATGCCGGTCAGGAAAACCGAAAAATTTCTAATTTGTTGTGCTGATAAAAAAACAAAGAAGCCCAAAGCGGTCCGGTGAAAAAAATTCCGGACCAACCGGACCGTTCAGGCCAGTCATTCTGGTCTGGAAAACCCAAAAAATTTTACTTTATGTGGTGATCCAAAAAAACAAAGAAGATCACACCGGTCAGTTGAACAAAATTCCGGACCGGTAAATACGGTCATGCTAGTCACAGTCAGGTCGGTCAGGAAAACCCAAAAAATTCTACTCTGATGTGCTGATCCCAAAACAAAAAAGATCACACCGGTCGACCGGCAAAGCCTGTCAGGCTGGTCATGTCGGTCAGTAAAACCTAAAAAAACCTAATTTTGTGTGGTAATCCAAAAAACATAGAAGAATACATCGGTCAGGCGAATAAATTCTGGATCGGCACGGCCGATCAGGCCAGTTATGCCGGTCAGGAAAACCGAAAATTTTCTAATTTGTTGTGGTGATCAAAAAAATAAAGAAGCCCAATGCGGTCTGGTGAAAAAAATTCTGGACCGTTCAGGCCAGTCATGCCGGTCAGGAAAACCCAAAAAATTCTACTTTATGCGGTGATCCAAAAAACAAAGAAGATCACACCGGTCAGTTGGACAAAATTCCGGACCGGCATGGCCGGTTAGGCTAGTCATAGTCAGGCCGGTCAGGAAAACCCAAAAAATTCTATTTTGATGTGATGATCCAAAAAACAAAGAAGATCACACCAGTTAGTTGAACAAAATTCAGGACCGGCAAGGCCGGTCAGGCTAGTTATGCCCGTCTGGAAAACCTAAAAAATCCAAATTTTGTGTGGTAATTAAAAAAAACATAAAAGAACACATCGGTCAGGCGAATAAAATTCTGCACTGGCACGACCGATCAGGCCTGTTATGCTGGTCAGGAAAACCGAAAAATTTATAATTCGTTGTGCTGATAAAAAAAATAAAGAAGCCCAAAGCGGACCGGAGAAAAAAATTCCGTACAGAACGGACCGTTCAGGCCAGTTATGCCGGTCAGGAAAACCTAAAAAATTCTACTTTGATGTGGTGATCCAAAAAACAAAGAAGATCACGCCGGTTAGTTGAACAAAATGCAGGACCGGCAAGGCCGTCAGGCTGGTCATGTGGTCAGAAAACCTAAAAAAACCTAATTTTGTGTGGTAATCCAAAAAACATAAAAGAACACATCGGTCAGGCGAATAAAATTCTGGACTGGCACGACCGATCAGGCCTGTTATGCCAGGTCAGGGAAAACCGAAAAATTTCTAATTTGTTGTGGCTGAATCAAAAAAACAAAGAAGCCCAAAGCGGTCCGGTGAAAAAAATTCCGGACCAACCGGACCGTTCAGGCCAGTCATTCTGGTCTGGAAAACCCAAAAAATTTTACTTTATGTGGTGATCCAAAAAACAAAGAAGATCACACCGGTCAGTTGAACAAATTCCGGACCGGTAAATACGGTCATGCTAGTCACAGTCAGTCGGTCAGGAAAACCCAAAAAATTCTACTCTGATGTGCTGATCCAAAACAAAAAAATCACACCGGTCGACCGGCAAGCCTGTCAGGCTGGTCATGTCGGTCAGTAAAACCTAAAAAAACCTAATTTTGTGTGGTAATCCAAAAAACATAGAAGAACACATCGGTCAGGCGAATAAAATTCTGGACCGGCACGACCGATCAGGCCAGTTATGCCGGTCAGGAAAACCGAAAATTTCTAATTTGTTGTGGTGATCAAAAAATAAAGAAGCCCAATGCGGTCTGGTGAAAAAAATTCTGGACCGTTCAGGCCAGTCATGCCGGTCAGGAAAACCCAAAAAATTCTACTTTATGGGTGATCCAAAAAACAAAGAAGATCACACCGGTCAGTTGGACAAAATTCCGGACCGGCAGGCCGGTTAGGCTAGTCATAGTCAGGCCGGTCAGGAAAACCCAAAAAATTCTATTTGATGTGATGATCCAAAAAACAAAGAAGATCACACCAGTTAGTTGAACAAAATTCAGGACCGGCAAGGCCGGTCAGGCTAGTTATGCCCGTCTGGAAAACCTAAAAAATCCAAATTTTGTGTGGTAATTAAAAAAAACATAAAAGAACACATCGGTCAGGCGAATAAAATTCTGCACTGGCACGACCGATCAGGCCTGTTATGCTGGTCAGGAAAACCGAAAAATTTATAATTCGTTGTGCTGATAAAAAAAATAAAGAAGCCCAAAGCGGACCGGAGAAAAAAATTCCGACAGAACGGACCGTTCAGGCCAGTTATGCCGGTCAGGAAAACCTAAAAAATTCTACTTTGATGTGGTGATCCAAAAAACAAAGAAGATCACGCCGGTTAGTTGAACAAAATGCAGGACCGGCAAGGCCGGTCAGGCTGGTCATGTCAGTCAGAAAAACCTAAAAAAACCTAATTTTGTGTGGTAATCCAAAAAACATAGAAGAACACATCGGTCAGGCGAATAAAATTCTGGACTGGCACGACCGATCAGACCTGTTATGCCAGTCGGGAAAACCGAAAAATTTCTAATTTGTTGTGGTAATCAAAAAACAAAGAAGCCCAAAGCGGTCCGGTGAAAAAAATTCCAGGACCGGACCGTTCAGGCTAGTCATGCCGGTCAGGAAAACCCAAAAAATTCTATTTGATGTGATGATCCAAAAAACAAAGAAGATCACACCGTTAGTTGAACAAAATTCAGGACCGGCAAGGCCGTCAGGCTAGTCATGCCGGTTGGAAAACCTAAAAAACCTATTTTGTGTGGTAATAAAAAAACATAAAAGAACACATCGGTCAGGCGAATAAAATTGGACGGCACGACCGATCAGGCCAGTTATGCCGGTCAGGAAAACCGAAAAATTTTAATTGTTGTGCTGATAAAAAAAAAAAGAAGCCCAAAGCGGTCCGGTGAAAAAAATTCCGGACAGAACGGACCGTTCAGGCCAGTTATGCCGGTCAGGAAAACCTAAAAAATTCTACTTTGATGTGGTGATCCAAAAAACAAAGAAGATCACGCCGGTTAGTTGAACAAAATGCAGGACCGGCAAGGCCGGTCAGGCTGGTCATTTCGGTCAGAAAAACCTAAAAAAACCTAATTTTGTGTGGTAATCCAAAAAACATAAAAGAACACATCGGTCAGGCGAATAAAATATGGACCGGAACGACCGATCAGGCCAGTTATGCGGTCAGGAAAACCGAAAAATTTCTAATTTGTGTGTAATCAAAAAAACAAAGAAGCCCAAAGTGGTCGGTGAAAAAAATTCCGGACCGACGGACCGTTCAGGCCGTCATTCTGGTATGGAAAACCCAAAAAATTTTACTTTATGTGGTGATCCAAAAAAACAAAGAAGATCACACCGGTCAGTTGAACAAAATTCCGGACCGGCAAGGCCGGTCAGGCTAGTCGTAGTCAGGCCGGTCAGAAAACCCAAAAAATTCTACTTTGATGTGATGATCCAAAAAACAAAGATGATCACATCGGTCAGTTGAACAAAATTCAAGACCGACAAGGCCGGTCAGGCAAGTCATGCCGGTCAGGAAAACCTAAAAAAACCTAATTTTGTGCGGTAATTCAAAAAACATAAAAGAACACATCGGTCAGGCGAATAAAAGTATGGACCGGAACGACCGATCAGGCCAGTTATGCCGGTCAGGAAAATCGAAAAATTTCTAATTTGTTGTGCTGATCAAAAAAACAATGAAGCCCAAAGCGGTCCGGTGAAAAAAATTCCGGACCAACCGGACCGTTCAGGCCAGTCATTCTGGTCTGGAAAACCCAAAAAATTTTACTTTATGTGGTGATCCAAAAAAACAAAGAAGATCACACCGGTCAGTTGAATAACATTCCGGACCGGTAAATACGGTCAGGCTAGTCACAGTCAGGTCGGTCAGGAAAACCCAAAAAATTCTACTCTGATGTGCTGATCCCAAAACAAAAAAGATCACACCGGTCAGTTGAACTAAATTCAGGACCAGCAAGGCCTGTCAGGCTGGTCATGTCGGTCAGTAAACCTAAAAAAACCTAATTTTGTGTGGTAATCCAAAAAACATAGAAGAATACATCGGTCAGGCGAATAAAATTCTGGACCGGCACGGCCGATCAGGCCAGTTATGCCGGTCAGGAAAACCGAAAATTTTCTAATTTGTTGTGGTGATCAAAAAAATAAAGAAGCTCAATGCGGTCTGGTGAAAAAAATTCTGGACCGTTCAGGCCAGTCATGCCGGTCAGGAAAACCCAAAAAATTCTACTTTATTTGGTGATCCAAAAAAAAAAGAAGATCACACCGGTCAGTTGGACAAAATTCCGGACCGGCAAGGCCGGTTAGGCTAGTCATAGTCAGGCCGGTCAGGAAAACCCAAAAAATTCTATTTTGATGTGATGATCCAAAAAACAAAGAAGATCACACCAGTTAGTTGAACAAAATTCAGGACCGGCAAGGCCGATCAGGCTAGTCATGCCCGTTGGAAAACCTAAAAAATCCTAATTTTGTGTGGTAATTAAAAAAAACATAAAAGAACACATCGGTCAGGCGAATAAAATTCTGCACTGGCACGACCGATCAGGCCTGTTATGCTGGTCAGGAAAACCGAAAAATTTATAATTCGTTGTGCTGATAAAAAAAATAAAGAAGCCCAAAGCGGTCCGGTGAAAAAAATTCCGGACAGAACGGACCGTTCAGGCCAGTTATGCCGGTCAGGAAAACCTAAAAAATTCTACTTTGATGTTGTGATCCAAAAAACAAAGAAGATCACGCCGTTTAGTTGAACAAAATGTAGGACCGGCAAGGCCGGTCAGGCTGGTCATGTCGGTCAGAAAAACCTAAAAAAACCTAATTTTGTGTGGTAATCCAAAAAACATAGAAGAACACATCGGTCAGGCGAATAAAATTCTGGACTGGCACGACCGATCAGACCTGTTATGCCAGTCGGGAAAACCGAAAAATTCTAATTTGTTGTGGTAATCAAAAAACAAAGAAGCCCAAAGCGGTCCGGTGAAAAAAATTCCAGAACGACCGGACCGTTCAGGCCAGTCATGCCGGCAGGAAAACCAAAAAATTATACTTTGACGAGGTGATCCAAAAAATAAAGAAGATTACACCAGTCAGTTGAACAAAATTCAGGACCGGCAAGGCCAGTCCGGCTTGTCATGCTGGTTAGGAAAACCTAAAAAAACCTATTTTTGTGTGGTAATCCAAAAAACATAAAAGAACACATCGGTCAGGCGAATAAAAGTATGGACCGGAACGACCGATCAGGCCAGTTATGGCGGTCAGGAAAACCGAAAAATTTCTAATTTGTTGTGCTGATCAAAAAAACAAAGAAGCCCAAAGTGGTCCGGTGAAAAAAATTCCGGACCGACCGGACCGTTCAGGCCGGTCATTCTGGTCTGGAAAACCCAAAAAATTTTACTTTATGTGGTGATCCAAAAAAACAAAGAAGATCACACCGGTCAGTTGAACAAAATTCCGGACCGGCAAGGCCGGTCAGGCTAGTCATAGTCAGGCCGGTCAGAAAACCCAAAAAATTCTACTTTGATGTGATGATCCAAAAAACAAAGATGATCACATCGGTCAGTTGAACAAAATTCAAGACCGACAAGGCCGGTCAGGCTAGTCATGCCGGTCAGGAAAACCTAAAAAAACCTAATTTTGTGTGGTAATTCAAAAAACATAAAAGAACACATCGGTCAGGCGAATAAAAGTATGGACCGGAACGACCGATCAGGCCAGTTATGCCGGTCAGGAAAACCGAAAAATTTCTAATTTGTTGTGCTGATCAAAAAAACAATGAAGCCCAAAGCGGTCCGGTGAAAAAAATTCCGGACCAACCGGACCGTTCAGGCCAGTCATTCTGGTCTGGAAAACCCAAAAAATTTTACTTTATGTGGTGATCCAAAAAAACAAAGAAGATCACACCGGTCAGTTGAATAAAATTCCGGACCGGTAAATACGATCAGGCTAGTCACAGTCAGGTCGGTCAGGAAAACCCAAAAAATTCTACTCTGATGTGCTGATCCCAAAACAAAAAAGATCACACCGGTCAGTTGAACTAAATTCAGGACCGGCAAGGCCTGTCAGGCTGGTCATGTCGGTCAGTAAACCTAAAAAAACCTGATTTTGTGTGGTAATCCAAAAAACATAGAAGAATACATCGGTCAGGCGAATAAAATTCTGGACCGGCACGGCCGATCAGGCCAGTTATGCCGGTCAGGAAAACCGAAAATTTTCTAATTTGTTGTGGTGATCAAAAAAATAAAGAAGCTCAATGCGGTCTGGTGAAAGAAATTCTGGACCGTTCATGCCAGTCATGCCGGTCAGGAAAACCCAAAAAATTCTACTTTATGTGGTGATCCAAAAAACAAAGAAGATCACACCGGTCAGTTGGACAAAATTCCGGACCGGCAAGGCCGGTTAGGCTACTCATAGTCAGGCCGGTCAGGAAAACCCAAAAAATTCTATTTTGATGTGATGATCCAAAAAACAAAGAAGATCACACCAGTTAGTTGAACAAAATTCAGGACCGGCAAGGCCGGTCAGGCTAGTCATGCCCGTCTGGAAAACCTAAAAAATCCTAATTTTGTGTGGTAATTAAAAAAAACATAAAAGAACACATCGGTCAGGCGAATAAAATTCTGCACTGGCACGACCGATCAGGCCTGTTATGCTGGTCAGGAAAACCGAAAAATTTATAATTTGTTGTGCTGATAAAAAAAATAAAGAACACCAAAGCGGTCAAGTGAAAAAAATTCCGGACAGAACGGACCGTTCAGGCCGGTTATGCCGGTCAGGAAAACCTAAAAAATTCTACTTCGATGTGGTGATCCAAAAAACAAAGAAGATCACGCCGGTTAGTTGAACAAAATGCAGGACCGGCAAGGCCGGTCAGGCTGGTCATGTCGGTCAGAAAAACCTAAAAAAACCTAATTTTGTGTGGTAATCCAAAAAACATAGAAGAACACATCGGTCAGGCGAATAAAATTCTGGACTAGCACGACCGATCAGACCTGTTATGCCAGTCGGGAAAACCGAAAAATTTCTAATTTGTTGTGGTAATCAAAAAACAAAGAAGCCCAAAGCGGTCCGGTGAAAAAAATTCCAGAACGACCGGACCGTTCAGGCCAGTCATGCCGGTCAGGAAAACCCAAAAAATTATACTTTGACGTGGTGATCCTGTAATACCTAGTTATTTAACGATTATGATTCTTTGTACAAAAAAATTCAAATTGTACCTTAAGAATATTAATGAAAAACCCCGGTTAAGGGTTTTTATAATGTTTTGTGAGTTTTTATGACTTTAAAAGACTCAAAAATAATTTCTAGGACAAGAAAACGTCCTTTTAGGTAAAAAGGAATGAAAATGGCCAAAAATGTATGTTGGTCAAAGTTTGACCAAAAACGTCGACGGTTGACCAAAAAAAAAAAAAGTCAACTGTTGACCACGGGAGTCAAATCTTGGCAAGAAAGTCACCTGCCGACAAGAAAGTCAATGGTGGACGAGAAAGCCAATGATTGACCCCAAAAAGTTAAAGAAAAGACGGTACGAGTAAAATCGCCGCAGTATAGAATTATACTGTATAGGCCGTTTTTACTGATAAAATGATATGTTTAGAACTTAAAACCACCATAGAAAAACAAGCACATTAAGTAGAATTAAAGGGCAAAAGGGTTTTAAGAAATAAGGAAATTTTTATACAGTTTGTTTTCACACAGATAAATTTTTGGACTGCCGTTCGGTAAACTAATACTGTGCATAAGTGAATCCAGTATTAGAAATACCTGTGTTAAAACATTATTGGACTGTGTAATAAGTTAAAAAGCCAAACAAGCTTAAGAAAAGCTTGCATCACCTAACTTTATCTTAATGACATCATTAAATGATTTAAGGAAAAATTTGGAAAGAATTTGGCCAAAAATCAGCCACAATGGCCGGCCACATGTCCCCCCCTAAAGTCCAATTTCTGAAATTTTTGAGGACTAAGTTGTGCAATTTCAAGAAATTTCAACCTCTATAAATAGGTGAGTTTGCTATTGAAAAAAATTAGAAAACTTAGCCAAACTTTGCCAAATTTTCTCCACCAAAAATCCGAACTTCAACAAGAGAGAAAGGAAGGAAATTTTGCAAAACCAAGTGTGTTTTAAGCCTAGGGATAGTCGGTTTTACCTTAGAGAGCAAGCAAGGAAGTTTGAAAAAAATTGGAACCCATATCTAGGCCAAGGGCCGGTTGTGTGGGGCAAGAGGAAAGCAAGAGAAAAAAATTGAATCCAAAGGGGGATTTAGAGTTTTGAGTGTTGGTTTCCACTTAGAACATCATTTAAGAGCACTAGAGCATTTGGTGCACAAGTTGGCCAAAGGACCGGCTGTTGGAGAGGGAAAAAGGGGAGCCAAGAGCCAATCCAAAAATTCGGATCCAAGGTGAGGAAAAATTCCAAATTCTTAAGCTTTCATTTAAATTTCAATTGGAGAAATTTAAATGTATTTAAGCATGTGTTGTAATGAGCATAAGCTCACTTTAATTTTCTGCCCTAAATTAAGATTATAGGCTATGTGCTTGTTATGGTTAGGATTTATGGTTTGGTGGTTATGATTTTTGCATGCTAGATGTTTGTGAATTGGTTAGGGTTTATGTACATTATGTTTGATGCTAAATTTGATTTGCATGTTGAATATTGGACGTTAGAAAACGCTGCATGACCACTTTGTAGGCTCCCGCTGAGTTCGGTTGAGGTAGGGTGAACGTTTTAGGACGTAAACGAAATTTTAAACCGAAAACTGCCAACTCGGGTAGAAATTGGCCAGTTTCGGGAAAAACAGTTTTTGAGGCTTCTAGAGGCCGAATCAGGGGAAACTCAAAACATGAAAGTTTTTAAGTAGAGTTTTTCCTAGAGGAAAAAGCGGAAATTTTTGTAAAATGAGGCTCCAATGGCCTCGGTTTTTACCAAAACCCGTGCCTAAGGTGCCCAGGACCCGAGCACGGCCAGGACAAGTTCCTCAGGGGTTTTGACCACGAAAACGCCAGAACTGGGTTTTACCCAAAACATAAAAGTTGTAGAGTTTTTAAATGTTTACAACTTTCATGAAGACAAGTTTTACAGATTCAGTCTGAATTTTAAGATGAAAATAAATTTCGGAGAACTGTACAGGAATTATGGAAATCCTGTACAGGATTTACAAAGTTGACACAGAAAATGCATATTTTTGCAGTTTCACTACAAATGGACATTGAGAAATTGTTCCAAAGGCAGTCTCCAATAGTCAATAATTTTATACGACTCCTTTTAAGGTTTTCAGTTTTTTTTAAAGATTGAACAAAAGGATTTTTAAACCAAAACCTAAGAATTCTTTTCTAAAGAAATAAGTTTGTTTTTAAAACCTAAGTTAAAGATTTAACCGGTTAGGGTTACTTAGGTAACCAATTAGGACAATGTAAAGATAAGTAAGGTTATATAAGAATGTTGGTTATATTACCAACAGTTCTAACCCTTACTTTTATTAATCTCAGAACGTCGCACGCCGAAGTGTCCCAACGGGATTTAACTCGACTTTTGGACACAGCTTTTACGAACGAGGTAAGTACAACTCCGCCTACAGCATGGGCTTTGTTGTGTATACTTGCCAAAGTATGATGAAAATGCTATGTAGTGTAAATGTTACCTCTTATGTGTTGTAGATAGTTTTAAGTTATAGGAAATGTTATAGAAAATGTCATGCTTTGTAGTATGCTATGATTATGTGTTAAGAATATGTTATAAAATGCTATGATGATATGCTATGTTATATGCTATGGTATGTTATGTGTTATAAAAAGTTGAAATGCTATGATTTAGAATGCCATGGAATAGGTTATGATGATAAGATTATAAATTAATTGTGTGACATATCACGATGTATGCTCACTAATTAATACAATTAAGTATGAGATAATGAAAGTTATGATGGCAAATAATTTGCCTGTGTCGTACCGACCCGCGTTAGGTCGGGTTGAACTATGGATTGAATTGGAAATGGTTTGGCCGCCCCAACCAATTCATAGTTGCGCGCCCGGTACGAACACTTACGTTATGGGGCCCACAAGATAAGACAAGATAAGTTATGATAAGTTAAGAAAGCAAGTTACGATAATCAAGCAAGCATAATGAAGCATAAATGGCTCATGCATAAGTTAAGATAAGTTATATTATGTTATGCTTAAGTTATGATAGTGTGGTATGCTAGTTAGGATATGTGTGATGTGTTTTATTTAAAGTAAATTGCGGTATAGAATAGTTGTACTCGCTGAGCGAAAGCTCACTGTCTTACGTCTGTGCTGTAGGTAAGCAGCCTGGAAATAATTCTTGATGCAAGATGGAGGGCATGGTTTGCGGACTGTGAAATGTGGGAATAAACCGCTACGCGTTTCGTTATATTATGTAATTATGAAATAAGTTTTATTTACACCCAAACAACGTAATTAATGTTCGATATACATTTATATTTCGTATGTAAG